>VHKM01000813.1:0-80960 GCA_007210695.1 Neogobius melanostomus | reverse complement strand
GGACCAAAAACTAACATTCTTAAACTTGTGGCCTCCTCGTCTATAAGCCTGCAAGATGCCCATCTCTGCTCGCCCGTTGCATTATGTGGGTAAATGGAATTCTTTTGGCTACCATAACAATATTTGGATAGTTAGCGTAAAGCAATGAAGAAAGTCTGATTTGGAAGTCCCGTTTATACCAACGGAAAGTTTATGATTTAAAGCAATGTTTGTCGTCGCCATGGAGCCTGTTACAATATTTAACTAAAGTCTATTTTTACAACCGGGGCCGCGTACGGAGATGAGACAGAAATAAACTGCCATTCATAAGAAGTAGATGCTGGTAAAATGACGGACCAGTCTTGTCATAATAGTTGGAATACTATGTGAGAAAAACATTTGTGACCTTTGAAGGCGAACTGTTGGATCAAAGTCCCAGGGTCTGAACTGGTGGCCTATGTCGCGATATTTCACAACATTTAAACTGAAATGAGAATAAATACATAAGAATCCCTCTTTTTTTTGTTCAACTAAAGGAGGTGGACAGTAGACAATCTTTTCTTATTGTAACAAAGAGATCCACATGACACAGCATAGGCTATGCCATTAATATGTACTATGTTTTGTATTTTTTGACTGAGTGATTCTGATGGTAACAACCAGAGTCTAATCGGTCGGCTAATTTGGAACAGACGGAAATTTACTCCACTATATTTATACATCAAACACATTTTGGAACTTTCCCTGTGATACAAGACGAATTCATAATGATTAAAAAGTGAGGGTGCGTGTCGGGCGATCCCAGTCCTTTGTTCCCTGTCGCGACATGGCCGCTCGCTGCTTACGGAGCCAGCCGCCTACTTTCCCTTTCAAGATATCACAAACTTAGATATATTTGTAGAAATGTCACTTGAGACTTATAGTTCTGTAAACCATGCGCGTAGCCCTTATAGTTCACGTTATGGCCAAATATACTTCAGTGTTCACTGCTCTGCTACTGAAACTCGCTCACACCAGTTTCAATGGCGGTGTGGTTTGTTTGGGCCCCGAAATAGGGAGCCTGATGACTCAGCATGCGCAGTCGAGAATGGGCATTGGGCTTATTGTTTGATCTTTGCAAGTGCCCGTTGGGGACTTTTTTTCACGAAGTAGAGTGATGACATCATCATTAACAAACGTATCTGAGGTTTCCATTGGTTCCGAGTGTTGTAATGGGTTAAAGATAAAATAGAATTCTGGTCCTGAATTCTCCTCGGTGTGCGATGGCCGAATGGACAGCGCAGTCCCTGGCGGCCTCACCCGTTTTTCCCACCACTGGGGCGTCCTGTGACAGCTAGTTCTACTGCAGCGGATCAGCATGGCGTGTGGAAATCGCTAACACACGCTGTGTGCCCGTGGAGGAAAAGCAAGGCCGTCTCACTTTTTTTCAGAGGTCAGTTTTTTTGTGAAACATCGCAGAATCTAGGTCCGGGTTCGAGCCGGCAGGGTCGCCAATAAACAGATGCCTTCAATTAAAAAAACATATTTCTAACATGTTAGGGTCATCAACTTTTTAGAGGGCAGAGAGCTACTTCAATGAGCAGTTAAATTGTCAAGGGTTACCAGGGTAAAAATAATACCCAAAGAACTAAAGTGAGAACGTTTAATTATAGATTATTGAGAATATAACAAATCATGCTTTTAAACAATACTGAGTACAAATATGAAGTCTATGTTTTATATAAGAGTCCTCATGCGCCTAACATGAAAGACGTCAAATAAGTTAAGCCACGCCTATTTCACAGCAGAAGAAATTTAAAGAAAATGCAAACATTTTCACATAGCTACAGGTTATTACTTATAAACACGAGAAGTAAGAACTTACTTACGTTGTGGAACGTTTTGCAGATACACTTTTTCAACAAGCTTTGCACCGCTTCCAAACCTTGAACCAAAAGTAAAGCTGGTTTGGTTGATAGAGATAATAAGAAGGGCTAACTTTAGTTTTTTTCTTCATGCGCTTTATCATGTTTTCATCACCTTTTGTGGTTTTTTGATGGGTCATTATTCTTCTCATCACTTTTAATAGGGTTTTTGTCGCTCTTTGTTGCTTTTTAATGTCACTTTTTTGTTGTATTTTCATCCTTATTCCTGGCTTTTTTTTTATTTATATTGACGACGTCTTTTATTATTTGGGGTAAAGCCACAGGAGAACATGTCTCGTTCAGGTGGGGGTTAAGAGGTTAAACCTGGACTAAACATCGTCCATTAATTTATTTCAGTGATAACTTGGTAGTTATATGTTTTAATATTCTGTGATCACTGAAATAATAAATAGCAAATAAAAACGTAACTTTACTCTGAATCTCCTGCTGAAATAGAGTGCTGCAACCTGACCGAATTCCGACGGGCCCCTCGGTCGGACTCTGACAAATTATGTAGAAACTTATGTTCGGGCTCGGGTGGACTCGGACAGCATCAGCGCTTACAAAAAATGAAACTGGTGTAAAACCTAAAATGGCCTGTTAGTTGACACAAACTTAGAGTTCGTTTTTTGTGTGTGTGTGGGGGGGGATAATTAACTGTGCCCAGCTGGTGGTAGCTATATGTTGGCCGACCCGCCATGGCTGGGGCATAAGCGGCACACTGCTTTTATGCGCACCAAGGCTCAGCAAGACCCTGAGCCTCAGGCCCTGCTCCCAGAGATGACCACTTCTGTCTGAGCTAAATGGAGGGAGCGCTCAGACACGAAGTGAACGTGACAGTCCAGTAACTGTCTGGAAATGGTTAACTCTGTGGCGGTGCAGAACGCAGTGCGCCCTGTGCTATGCCAACTTGCGCTGCGTAACCTCACTTCAGAAGGATTTCTCAAAACCGTGCAGCGCTTTAAACACAGAATTATCCATTGAATCAAGAAATAAAATATAACACGTAAGTCCGTGTTGTGAGAGAGAGGGCAAACGTGCTCTTAGGTAATAGGTTTCTGTGAAGCGCGCGAGTCACAGAATTGGTGAAACTGTGATTCCAAAGCGTCTCGTTGGTGCGTCGGCTTTAACGCTTACAAAAAGCGCACGGACTGAGTGAAAGTTTAGACAAGTATTGAATTCAACACGCGCTATCGAGGTAACAGCGGTTTACGAGCCCCCCCCTTCCGCACTCTAGCTGAAGATAACAATAGGGCAAAACGGTTTCCTCCTTATTAGAACGATATAGCTAATTTCTCCCAGGCAAAATGAAGATATGTTGTAATATCTAAAAGATAAGCCTTCATCATTTGATAATTAATGTCAGAATAGCATGGACTAAGAAAAGCCAGAAGTAAATGTATATATTTATTTGCGATCCGAGTTTTAAAAAAGAGCGTGAGTCGGCTCTACAGGTTAAAATCAGCTCCGTTGAAGCCCGGAAGTAAGTAATGACCATCATCACTTAACAAACGAATCCTGAGGTTCCATGGTTACCGGTGTTTGTAATGCGTTAAAGAAAAATAGAATCCTGGTTCCCTATTCTCTCGGTGGTGCGATGGCCGAAATGGATAGCGCAGTCCGCTCACCCATTTCCCACCCTGGGGTCGTCCTGTCGACAGCTAGTCCTACTGCACGGATCATCATGGCGTGGTGCTCGCTACCACACGCTTGGTCTCCGTGAGGAAAGGAGGCCGTCTCACTTTTTTCAGCGGTCAGTTTTTTGGAAAACAACCAGATCTAAGGTCCCGGGTTCGAGCCCGGGCAGGGTCACAATAACACAAGATTACTTCAATAAAAAAAATATTTCTCTAACATGTAGGTCAGGGGTCAAAACATACATTTGACAATCTTTTAACATCTGTCCTGCTAATTTCATTTGACAATTAACAGTTTTCAGACTCAATATGAACACAAACAACACCTTATTGCATTTCCAATTACTATTTTGCTCAGTCATTTACCATCAGAATCTGGGTTACAAAATGCACAAAACATCAAAATCCGTGAGAAAAAACACAATGACACTTTTAAAAATATGTTCTAATTCTACGATATAAAATAAATTTGATCCGTTTCAATAAATGACACTTGTGCAACAGTGGTGAAAGTATGATTCAGCGAAGTAAAATTGTCATTTCATTTTCCCCATAGAAAATCGTCACCAAATTGGCCAGACAGAGCTGGACTGAAAGCACAGAGGCGTCATCAAGGCTGCAGCAGAGCAGGCCTGAAGCACCAGAGCAAATAGAGCCCAGCTCTACCACAGCCAACAAGAGCCAGACTGTGCACAGGGCCCGAGACATCCAGCTCAATAACTGCAGGCTGTAAGATGCCCTGCAGGAAAAGCTATATGGAGCGGCTGGCATAGAGTACTAGCATGGTTCTGGAACCCCAAGATTAAAGGTGGCAGAAAATGACACAGCAAGAGATTCTGTAGGACGTAAGTGTAACAGACAAAATGGTAATGGTGAACCAACGGGACAAAGAAGCAGAAGAAAGCCGCGTGGTTGACAATTGCAATACCACAAGTGATTGCAACATCAGGAAGAAAGGAACACGAGAAACTGAAGAGAAACAGCAGGGGCTCATGAGAAAGCTGGAGAAGGCCTGTAGGGTGAAGGCATCAGTGGAGGACTACTCATGGGCAGCAAGTTAAACCCACCCTCCCAAACTGGAGGGGTGGTACAGGGCAATCCAAAACATCTCATAGTCTCAAAATACTGCCCTAAGCCTCTGAATCAATAAATGCTTAATCTATCTTCTGGAGAGAACCCTGAACTGGAGGAATGACAGGTCCCCAAGCCTCGTGGAAGGGTGAATGGTAAAGTGTGACTTTCTGAAGCAGACGTCCCACCCACTGTTCAGGTTTTGTTGTTCCCTGAATAATTTTTCTTTGGGTAAACGACAATTAATAGAAAAGTCACACTGAAGGATTTTTGGTATTTCCACAACAGCATCTGACAATTACATATTGAAGTAATATTGTTTAAAAAAATACAGTATAATTCAACCAGACTTAACTTTACATACAGATGCAATGAGTGTCCAGTGTGAGATTCTGTTTTTAATGTCTCTCATCCAATTAAACCAAACAAGCCTTGTTTACTCAGTTTGTCCTGTGCTTTCTTTGGAAGTGCATAGGAAGTGGTTCTCAACTGGTTTGTCGGGTTCCAAAGCGTTCCGGAAATTGAAAAAACATATCCTATGTGAAGGCCTGAATCATGTCTGAACTCGGACGCTAAGCAGGGTTGGGGCCTGGTTAGTGTCTGGATGAGAGACAGTGAGGGAATAACCAGAGCTAGTGGTTGTGACTGGGTTGTGAGAATCCTTTGGGTGCAAATGGAAGCAAGCCTGCCTCCATTTGCGATATTAACGTTCATAATATCCCACGTAATAACTGCCACTGTTTAGATAGTGTTTGTGTCACTGCGTATTATCAAATAACGTGTGTTGTGGCTCAAAGTGATTGTGTTCTGAAAAATGTTTTGAATTAGGTCTACTGGCATTTAAAAAAGCATCCAGAGTTAAAAGAACCGTGAAAGAGCCATGATGGGTACACCTATTGGAAGTTTTGTGTCCATCAGATTTGTGCAAATGGCTTTAAGTCTTTTTTTTTCATGTGAGAAAAACATTGGAACATTGAAAAAAGCCCAGCATTTGCCATAATATACCCAATTTAAAACCTAGAAAAAATCTGAAGAACACAAAGATCCTCCATGTTATACTGAGAACAATGTGGTGATAAAAGTCGTGCATGAGGGACAAGCCAGCCCTCTTTCTGCCTCCAGATCCTTGATGAGATAAGGCTCCATACTCCTTCAGCGCAGCAGAGCACGTCTTGCCTCCGACTCCGCCCGACTTCAGAGGGGCTCACTCAAGAGGAACTCAATCTTGTCTGTGCGGTGCTTTTGTCATGGCTCGTCGTATTTGCTCATCCCTCAGAACCTTCTCCTGTAGCAGATGATCAGATGGGCGCGCACGTTTGACACAACGTCAATCAACTCATTACGGTTCTGTCCACGAGTGCCCCTCTGCAGGAGGAGAGAGAGAGGATCGGTTAGAGCCAGTGTGTGTGCATTCAGTGCTCCGCCTGACAACGTTCACAGACATTCTTACAGGGGTTTGTCACATCTTCGCTCAAAACAGATAAATTGATCATACATAGAAAGGCGTATGGATAAAACAGCTTTTTTTTTACGTGGCCATTTGTTTCGCCAAAGGGATGTCAAGAGGAGGTTCAGAGTAATGTGGGATGAAGAGCTGTATAACCTCTTAACCCCCACCTAAAAAGTGTCAAAACAGTGACGGAAATGAGGAATGGAAATACAACAACAAACACAAAAAAACCAGCACAAAAACACCATTAAAAGTTGATGAAAAAGCAAAAAAGAGTCCACAAAAGAGCGAAACAATAAAGTGACAAAACGTGACGAAAACACAATAAAAATGTTCAAAGATCAAAGGGGAAGAAGCGATGAAAGAAAGCAATAAAAAATGACAAAAACCGGTTTAAAGGAGTGACAAAACACATAAACAATGAAGGCGTTACTCTGGCCTGACAGGTGCACGTCATATAATTAGAATAATATGAAAAAGTGCATTTCTTCTGTTATCACTTAAACTTACACTTAACGTGTTCGAAGAGAGTAGCACCTTGCAAAGTTTAAACTTAACCCTGAAGAGTGGGTTTAAAGACGGTCAGATTTGTGGTATAGCGCAATAACTGGTTAATTCGGGTAGTGTTAAAAAGTTAAGAAGGGTAAAATCTGAATGTTGTTGATGTAATTCCATATAAATATATATTATTATTAATTGTGAATGGACGATTATAAGGGATATTTCAGAATTTTGAACATGGGCCGTCATTTCTTAAAGTTATTCCAGAGTGTTTTTGATGTCTGGTAGGCCTCTCCCGCTCAACACTTCAGCAGACTGCAAATGTAGTAACACTAAAATGCAGCAAAAGTAAGCGGCGAGTGAGTGAGCGCCGTCAGGTCCTGTAACAACGCGTTGATAATCATGAAACAACACTGAGTTGGACTGAGATGCGGCCCTTGTGCTGCAGGCCCTACCACCTTGCGTAAGGCCCCGCAGCCGCAAGGGCTCGTGCTTCGACACAGACATTTATATCCTAGTCCTGGCCGTTATAAGTGATTTGCCTTCAGGTGAACTGTGGAGTGGGGTCCAAACTGTTTTGGCTTAGCTTGTACGGTAGAAATTGCTAGCCAGCCTAGCCTAGTGTCACAAAAGTCTCAAATATATAAGAAACTGCATGAATTGCAAAAAAATATCAGGAAATCAACAACACCTGGTATAACTGAAATGAGACTCTATGTCAAAAAGTAAAGTTAACTGTGAGTAAAATATTTGAGCTACTCTCCCCTCCTCATGGTCAGTATTATAAAAACACTTCAACTTTTTTAAAGATCAGTATGTTAACAATTCCCAGTTGTGCCAACGCCAAGTCTCCCAGCTTTATTTAAGGGTTGAGTATTACAAATAAAACTTCTTTGTTCTGAGGAAACGGAAATAGAAAATGGAACTTACGTCACGAGGAGTAAGCAAACAGACGTATCTGCCGGCTGTGAAAGAAAGAGGAAAGAAAGTCTTTTTTGAAAATCATAATACAACACTTAAAGTACCGATAAATAGGTTTATATTTTTGAATGAGCTAGTAACTATACTACTATATACTAATATGACTCTTAACTGCTAACACTTCTGTTGATAAACATGTAAGTGGAAATGGTACTCACTCATGGCAGGAGCAGCAGAAGCTCAAAATAAGAAAACATCACTTACTTTGGAACAAATGTAAATGTCTTAAAATCTGTATTATGCTACTACTAATACTAATATGACTCTCACTGCCACTTTCAACTCTCTTCTCTTAGCTCCACAAATTGGTCACACTTTTAAAAATACACCTTATTTAGCCCTTAATAAATATGATGGTAACACTTAATAACATGTAATAGGAGCTGGTAGCGTTGTTCTTTTTTCCTCTCGATACCAACCTACTTTATTGTCTTTTCATTTTACTGAGACTCTAGTGCCTTAACAGTCCTGGTTTAGTCCTGGTTTATGCTCGGTTTAGTTAAGTCCTGGTTTAGTCTGACTCACACCTGCTGCAGACCGGCTGGCCATCCTCTTAATAATTGCAAAAGTTTAGGAACTCGCTTAGAAAACAGCTGCATTTGTGCTTGAAGAGGGCTAATTATAATGTCACGTTTATGTTGCTTTTTCTAGACTCACTGTGGGTCATTTATTGACAGTTTGAAGAGTAAGTTACGAAACTTGGCACCGACAGAAATATTTGTTTTTCAATTACGAATAACAGAATCAAGTAGGTTACCATTTAACAGTAACCCAACCCTAACCATGACAATTCATAGTTAAGTATGATAACACTTAATAACTACTTAATTACTACAGTTAAAGCGTACTAACGTAACTCAATGCCCTAGGGCCATAGAGCCACCGCAGGTGTTGTAGCCATGTTGCGTTTTTTAGTCTTATATTGTCCGTGAGAGTAAATACTACGCTGACAAAACAGAAGAAGGGATATTGTGCATCAATTACACAATGGAGATCATTTTTTCACTCAAACTGCTGTGAATACTGTTTAAGTGGTGCTAGCCCACAGTAGCTTTGGCCATTAGCCTGTTAGCTTCTTCTTCGTGATTCCATTTAGTGTGTATGGTGACTCCGACCCGGAGGCAGGAAGTTGCAAATGTGGTACCCTTCAGGGCGAAACAAGACCTCCGCTAACGTCGGGGTCCAGTTCGCCCTGTCGTACTATTTCCCCCGATAATGACCGGCGTTCTACACATTATCCTACATATTATAGTATTATCTGCAGGTTATCGCTGGAGAACTCAATGCTCATATGCAATATTTAGATTAACCAGACTAAGTAATGCGAGGCTAGGTCTCAGTCGAAGTGATAATTTAAAAAGAGGATAGCATGCAGATAGGAGAAGATAGTCATTGTAGTAAGTAATATGAGTAGTAAGTAGTAGTAGTTAGAAGTGCAAAGCTAATACCTGGGGAATATTAAGTTCTAATGGGCCTACTGTGCAAGCGACCTGTCTGCTCTTCAATAAAACTAAACACTTGATGGAATAGGCCTCCTGTGCGTGAAAGTGAAAAATGCTTACATAACACCAGAGTGACACTAGACTAACAAATCCTAAGTTGGTTTTGCTGCTCTTTACTAAAAAGCTTTTATGAAATAATTACGTGATGAAATTTCAGGAGGTAGCTGTAGCTCAACTGTTCCAACAAGTTTCCTTTCAACTACTGCGTAACTCTGCAAGTTCTCCGCAGCCAATGTGATCGTTTCTGATCAGTTAAATCCTTCTCATTTGTTAAATTTGCGTATGCGAGCGTGTCCAAAGCCGAGGGCTGCTGCCTCGCTCCCGCCCACATCACGCTCATCTCGGAGCGAGTGTCTGCACGCAGCTGAGTGAAGGGACAGCTTTATTCTTTCAGCTTTATTAAACATCGCGCCCTGCATGTTATTAAGCTTTTGCTTAATAACACCAACACTCGCACCCCCGCAGCCCACTGCCTTCCACAGTAGCGGTCTGGGGAAAGCATGGGGAGGAGGCGCAACAACATCTCCACGGGAGTCTGTTCACCCCCTGTCCTGCCGTCCTGCCCACTTTCTGCGCCAGGAATGGCACTGAGGATTGCAAGGAGCGCCAACCGTCTGCGCTATCGTCTGCTCTACAGCCTGCGCTATGAACCACAAGATCTGACCCAATGGCTGTTCATCAGCAAATTAGATGATATTTCACTTTTTAGGCTTTGATGTCCTGTGAACATTGTTGATTCATTTTTGGATCCCATGACTGCTTGGGAAATGTGCAGTAGACTGTGGTTCACAAAGTGCATCACATTTAAAAGAAGAGTAGTATATTTCAAAAGAAACGTTATTTTAATTGAGGATGTGCAGTAAACGTCTGATTTTGGTTGATTTTAATCTCGATACAAAATTAAATATCAATAAATCTAAGATTAGGGGGTCAATTTTGAAAAAGAGCGAGGGGTGCCTTAAGTAGAAATGAAAGACTCAAGGGGCCAGATCTTGTGGTTCATAGCGCAGGCTGTAGAGCAGACGAGTGTGCAGACAGGTGGCGCTCCTTACAATCTTCAGTGTCATACCTGGAGCAAAAAGTGAGCAGGACGGGGGTGGACAGACTTCCATTGCGATGTTGTGGTGCCGCCCCTCCCATGCTTTCCCCAGACCGCTACTGCGGAAGGCGATGAGTTGCGGGGGTGTAGTTTGTCCTGTAAACGCTTAATACATGCACATGCAGCGCGCAATGTTTAATAAAGATGAAAGAAATAAAACTGTCCCTCCGCTGCGTCAGCCACTCTCTGCAGATCCAAGATGAGCGGGCGGGGAATGAAAGGCAGCAGCCTCAGCGTTGGACACCGTTAGAATGCACAAAGTTACCTCAGGTAAAGGATTTAATTGATCAGAAACTTTCATATTGGATGTGGAGGAGTTGCAAGTTATGCAGTAGTTGCAGAAACGGTAGCTTATTGGAACATTTGCGCTAAAGCTGCAGGATTCATGGAGCGGCTGAATTGAAAAAAAAAAAAAAGGTTTGCTCTGCGCCCCGTTTGTGAAATGCGCTTCTTTGTTTGGGACTGAGCTGTACCTACACAAGCAGCAACAATGTAAAAGGAAACATGAGGCTTATTACAACGACCACCGCTGATGCTCTTCATTCATCAGGAGGTAAACACTGACACACGATGTAAACGTCACCTTAAACGCAGATTAGACGTGGTGCTGTGGCACTTGAAGGCATTGTGGTGTGTTTATGGTGTTAGGGGTGTGTGTGTAATGGTGTTATTATAGACGGGTTAAAATCCTGGTAATGGGTTTTGAGCGCCACGGTGTGGCATGGTGTGGGAGTGCCCCGAGTAAGTGTTACTCGGGGCTGTGTATATATTGTCCCACCTTTTTGGTTATATATTTGTTTTATGTACCTGGTTGAGTGTGCGTTAGTCGTCTTGTGTATTTTATTTTGTTAGTCCAACGCTGAGAACATCCGGTCTGGGAGTATATAGGGATGGCTCCTCCTCTTCCTCCTCTTCCTCCCTCTCCTCCCTCGTCTTGAGACGAGGTGAGCGGGTTTAAGGCATCGGTAGCCATCACATTGTTGAAATGCATATCATAGGCTTTTAACTTGTCCTTTATGTTGTTTATATTGTTTTATCATTAGTCATGTCTGTATTTTGTACTTACGTGTATTTTGTTTCGTTTACTCCCGAAGACCACGTTGGGTCAACTCCACCTGCTAGTGGGCTAACGCCGTTTTTGTTCTGTCACCAGGTATATATGTATATTCTTTATGTTCTCTCTGATATCTGTGTCTTGAGACGAGACCACGTTGGGTCAACTCCACCTGCTAGTGGGCTAACGCCGTTTTTGTTCTGTCACCAGAAATAATGGCTTGCGTTGTCCCCCCAACTACAGCCTGGGTCTCTCTGAGTATATCAGAGCACAGCAAACACAACGCAGAACAACATAGCATAGGTCACATTGGTGCCGTGACTCCGTTTCGAACTGGACCAGACGTCGCTGGGTCCACGGTGTCTAGTAGCTGGGCTCCAGGACGGTTCTCCTGCGCCACCGCCGCTTCGCCACTGGGAGCCGCCATCGCCACACGAGGGGCTGTTCGCGCTCAGACCACCGGAGCGGGAAACTACATCGGTGACGTCAGCGACTTCTTCGCGCCGCTGATATGGACTCGGAGGAGCTGCACACGCCTGCCATGGCCGGCAGGGGGCGCGGAGCTCTGGTGTCTCCTCTCCCGTTTCCTTTAAGTGATGTGGGTGGTAGTGTTACTCGAGGCAGAGCTATGCCTCGTGACATGAATAATGTGAGTTTTGGTCTGCCTAATGCAGCACGGACATGTGTTTGATGATGAAACTGTGGGGGGAATGAACCAGATGGGTGAAATGATGCAACAGATGGGTCACATGTTAGCTGATAATATTGTGTCTAGGTTGAACACGTCTGGCTCTTCTGCCGAGTCTCCCAGGGCTCCTGATTCGCCTCCACAGGCCAATGATTCCATGTATAGTCGTAGTTTAAACCTTTCAAATGTCACGTTTATTGAAAAAGGTGCCAAAGAGCCACCGGTCTATAGAGGGGATGGTTCAGATGTTTTGGCTATCGATGAAAGGGGAAGATTTGATGAAGGTTTATCTCCGCAAAAGTAATATCCCCGTTGAATGCAGAACGGAGGAAATCCTTATCTATTTAAAGGCAAAGCTAGAATGTTGTGAAGCTGGGTATTAAAAAATGCGGGGCCGTCATTCGTCTTTTACGTAAACATTTTGGCGCTGGGCTGTGCTCCTCGGTCCCACTCGCGAGTTTTACTCCATTCGCCCCACGGTTAATGAGGATCTGTATGATTTTGGTTACGGTTAAACAATGCTGCGGACACTGCCATTAGCTGCCTCGCGGGTCGGGGAAATTCTCCGATATTCCTGGGGAGGACGTCACCCGGTTATTCATAAGACACTGCCCGAACAAAGAGCTTTCTTACACATTCCGGTCTAAGACTATCGATAAGTGGTGGCTCGCGATGTCCAGGAGGTGCTGGACGAGTACCATTTTGAAATAGCTCTAGAAGAGCCGGTGTAATGAATACGGTTGCTGTGAATAAAGGTGACATTGCCGCTGATGTACTTCCCACTGCTAACGTATCTGACCACTCAGCGCTTGAGAAGCTAGCCGCCATGTTGGAAAGGGTTTGTCGCAAACTCAAGATGGCGCCCAGGTTGCCCAGACACCTCGTCGAGACACATGGTATCCCAAAATAGGCGGTTTAAACAGCGTGCCGTGTGCGGTCTGTAGAGATGTGTCCCACACCACGTACACGCATTGTTGGAAGCATAAACTGTGTTTTCGGTGCCACACGCAGGGCCACTCCAGCCACGCTTGTTCCGGGGCGTTGACACTTCTCCCTCCGGGCCTCAAGGGAAACTAGTAAGTCTGCGTGTAGGGGAGGACAGCGTAGATGGGGATTCTTCACCTCCCACAATGGACAGTGCGGTACATCTTGGTTCCGGGCGTGCAGCTTACAGCGACAAAGTGCCGCTGGGCAAGACACCAGTTGTGCAGGTATTACAAAGACTTTCAGAAACCGACTCGTTATTTCACACGGTCGTTATCATGGACAACGGTTACGTCATCAAGGCCTTAGTGGACAGTGGATCTATGGCGTGCACTATTAGTGAAGAGATTGATTCAATACTGAAGAGGATTATCCGGAGATTGACAGGAAGCGAGCGGATGAGTATGTCATCGTGGGCTGCGGAGGTCAACCGGTAATGCCTACCGCTCTGTACGACCTCTCTGTTTTGGTGTACGGTATCAAGGTCGTCGTCCCGGTCCTAGTGGTACCCGGCCAGTCCGACAGCATGATCCTGGGGAGTAACGTGTTGAAATGGCTCATGAAGAGGATCGAAGACGGAGAAATAGACTCGAGTAAGATGGGCGCTTTCGGTAAAGAGCTACCCCAGCTGCTATCACTGTTGTCCCATACAGTGCAACGTACGGACACCTCGGCGCTGGATTTTGGGACTGCAAAATTAAAAGGTGTGTCCACGCTGCAGCCTTTGACTGAACATTTGGTGTGGGCTAAATTACCGTCTGTAGACGCTTCGGCGGTGGGGAGCTCTGTTATCGTAGAACCCACTCGATCTAAAACGAGACCAGCGCAGATCTTGGTGGGGAGAGTTGTCACCACTCTGTATGGGGATGGGTGGGTTCCCGTTAAAATAGTGAACCCTACAGAGAAAGCACTCACTCTGAAGAAGAATGCCAAACTGGTGGATGTTTGCCTAGTTTGTCAGTGCAAGATCTACCGGAGCCTCAACGAGTTCAATCAAATATCCAGCGCACGACGGAGACTCCAGTTTTGAAAACTGAGAACGAGATAAACAAGACCCTCATCGACATGGGACTCTCGGAAGTTGACATCACGTCGTGTGAAGTGTCCTTGGAGTGGAAAAACAAGCTACTCAACCTGATCGAGCGATACGACTCCACATTCTCTAGGCACAAGATGGATTGTGGAGAGGCGAAAGACTTTGTGCACAGGATACGGTTGATGGATGACAAGCCGTTCAGACTCCCATACAGGCGTGTCCCTCCTTGCCATTATGAGAAACTGAGGACAGCTTGAACGAGATGGAGGAAGTCGGGATCATCAAGAAGTCCCAGAGCGAGTATGCGTCTCCGCTAGTCCTCGTCGTGAAAACCCAATGGTGATTTACGCATCTGTAATGACTTTCAGTGGCTTAATGCAAGAACTATTAAAGATGCACACCCCTTGCCCCACCAGACCGATGCGCTCGCGGCGCTTGGGGGCAATGTGTTCTTCTCCACCATGGATCTCACCTCGGGGTTTTACAACGTTCCGTTACACGAGGATGACAAACGGTACACCGCCTTCTCCTCCCCGTTCGGGGCTGCACGAGTATAACAGGATGCCCCAAGGACTGACCAACAGCCCCGCAACATTCATGCGCATGATGATGTCGATCTTCGGTGACGAAAACTTTACCAGCCTGTTGTGTTACCTGGACGACTTGATGGTGTTTGCGCCGTCCGAACAGATTGCGCTAGAGCGTTTAGAGATGGTATTTTCGCGGTTAGCTGTAAACAATCTTAAGCTTTCCCCCAAGAATGTCATTTCCTCCGGCGTTCCGTAAAGTTCTTGGGCCATCGGGGGACATTAGGGAATCAGACCTCATGGAGGCTGACGGTAAAACCCCCTGCGCTAAAAAGATTAGGTCCTTTTTAGGCATGGCTTGTTTTACCACCACTTTATTGAAGGCTGTTCAGCCAAGGCTAGGCCCCTGTTTAGTCTGTGTCAGAACCCTCCACTCCTAAGAAAAAGGGTAGACCTCTCAAGCCTAAGTTCAAGAAGGGTTTAGTGAGATTGACCCCCACTGACTGGACGGACGACTGTAGGGAAGCTTTCGAGACCCTGAAACATGATTTGATACACAGTGTGACGTTGGCTCATCCAGACTTCGATGCCCCTTTTATCCTGGCTGTTGATGCTTCTTTCGACGGTATAGGCGCGGTTCTTTCGCAATTGCCAACTGGTAGTAAGATCGCCAGACCTGTGGCTTTTGCCAGTAAAACTTTGTCTCAAGCCCAGTTGAATTATCCAGCTCACCGCCTGGAGTTTTTAGCTCTTAAGTGGGCTGTATGCGACAAATTTGGCCATTGGTTAAAGGGACGGACCTTCTCTGTTTGGACTGACAATAATCCACTGACGTATATATTGACTAAGCCCAAACAGAGGTGGGTGGCGAAGTTAGCGGCGTATAGCTTCGATCTTAACTATGTCCCGGGCCCTAAGAACGTAGCTGCTGACGCACTTAGTAGGGAGCCGTTTGTTAAGTCCTGCGTGGCCCACCGTCTAGTATCTGAACCGTACTCTCATCTGCTCGCCAGTTAGTGAGTTAGCGGACCAGAGAGTCCAAGACGCGTTTAGGTGCATGAACAACTGCCAACGCGTAGACGAGTCTGGGGATTCCGCCAATTCGCTTTCCCCACAGCCATCTCTGTCCCTCGACGAAGTCCAAGCGGTGTTAAGTGCCCAGAGTGAAGGGGGTGCCAGTCCGTTGCGTGTCACTTGTGCTGATGTCCCGCAACTAGCGTGTATCACCGATAGTGCTTCGCTCCCGCTGAGCCAGCTTGTGTCCATGCAAGAACAGGACGGCACCCTGAATAGAGTCTTCTATTACGTGCAAAGGCGGAAAAGACCCACCAAGCGTGAGCGCGCACGTGAACCAGGTGGTGTGAAGAACCTTCTCAAACACTGGGCGAAGTTGTCCATCAAGGACGGGTTGTTGTTCCGGTCGAAAAGAGACAATAAAATGAACGTGACGCTCCATCAGTTCATTGTACCGAGCGCCTTGAAACAACAAGTCCTCACTGGCCTCCACGATTCAGCGGGCCATCAGGGCCAAGCGCGGACGCTGTCTCTGGCCAGGCAAAGGTTTTTCTGGATAGGGATGGAAAGGGACGTCATTAACCACATCAGGAAGTGCTTCAGATGCATCGTGGGTAAAACGCCTGAACCACATGGACGTGCTCCCTTAGAAAGCATCCAAACCTCAGAGCCGATGGAGTTGGTTTGCATCGACTTCTGGACAGCTGAACAGACGGACAAAAAATGTGTCGATGTCTGGTCGTCACTGACCATTTTTCGAAATTGGCACACGCATTTCCCTGCAAGAATCAGTCGGCTAAACAAGCCACCCGCCGATTGTGGAATGACTTTTTCTGCGTGTATGGTTTCCCAAAGCGCATCCACTCAGACCAAGGTGCAAATTTCGAGAGCAGTCTCATGAAAGAACTTTTGACGCTGTCTGGGGTCCAGAAATCGCACACGACGCCATATCATCCTATGGGGAATGGTATTACAGAACGGTTCAACAGGACTCTGGGGAACATGATCCGTGCCTTGCCCCCACAGTCGAAAGCAAGATGGCCCCAGATGCTACAAATGCTGACTTTTTGTTACAATTGCACAGAACATGAGACTACTGGATTTGCGCCTTTTTACCTCATGTTTGGGAGAGTTCCACGGTTGCCAGTCGATGTCGTTTTCCAGCATGTGCTCGAAGGTACACCTGTCGTTGACCACCATGAGTTTATTGGAGCTTTGAGACGGGATTTAGCTGAGGCATCGCACATTGCCCTCCAAAACAGTAGGACAGCTCAGGCCCGTCAGACAGAAAACTACAATCGTAAGGCTAAGGGCGCGGCTCTCGTCGTGGGTGATCAAGTTTTACTCGCCAATCGAGGGGAGAGAGGGAAGCGGAAAGTTGCGGACAAATGGGTTTCGACGGTGTTTGAAGTTATTCCGTGAGAGGGGTAAATGTATACTCCATCAAAGACCCTGACACTCAGAAAGTCAAAACGGTACATAGAAATCTTCTACTCCTGTCAGTTTCCTTTCGTCGAATGTAGAGAGCCCATGTGCGTCTAATTGCTCCTCATTAGCGAACGACGAACCAGAAATTCCTGTTGAGACACAGGACAGTGAGACTAGGAGATTAATTGGCTTTTGAACACTGAAAATGTTTCACCAGAGTGTAGAACGAGTCTAGTCGACGAAGAGACCGTGTCTGATCCGTTTGCTGAGTCTGATGTGGATTCTGTGGCGTTGAGTCCGTGTGATGGCGCTTCTGTCTGTGTTGGCGACCACACCCCACCTGAGAACCAATCAGAACTAGCCTCTGCAGACGTAGTGACGTGTGACGCAGTAGCTGACGCGCAACTGTTACCTGTGCGTACCAGAGCAGGCAGATTGGTTAACCCCCCGCTCGGTTAATTTGTGAAATGAATGAACAAAATGTGGAGTTAGGGGGACCCTCAATGCCTGTGAGATTCGTTATCCCTTTTGTAAATAGTATGTTCACGCAAGGGAAGGCTTACCAGCTCCCATTGGTTTTGTGTTAGGGAGGTTTTGTGACTCCCATTGAGAGGAAGAGATGTAAAAATATTTTTTTTTTTCATGAGTATCACTGCAGTACGAGGGGTGTAAACGGCACTCCTCATACCCGCGTGGAGTAGGGCTCTACTCTGTGCGATCCTTTGGGATGGATTATTCCGGTTTTGGGGGTTACTCTGGTATTTTTTTTCTCCTCTTTCTGTAATTTTGGTTATGCATCCCCGATTACTCAGGATTTTGGGGGGTGTATGTAATGGTTTTATTATAGACAGGTTAAAATCCTGGTAATGGGTTTTGAGCGCCACGGTGTGGCATGGTGTGGGAGTGCCCCCGAGTAAATGTTACTCGGGGCTGTGTATATATTGTCCCACCTTTTTGGTTATATATTTGTCTTATGTACCTGGTTGAATGGCGTTAGTGTCTTGTGTATTTTATTTTGTTGGTCCAAAGATGAGAACATCCGGTCTGGGGGTATATAAGGATGGCTCCTCCTTTTCCTCCCTCTCTGATATCTGTGTATTGAGACGAGACCACGTTGGGTCAAACCCCACATGCTAGTGGGCTAACGCCACTCTGTTTGATTCTGTCACCAGAATAAATGGGTTTGGAGCGTTGCTCCCCCAACTACAGCCTGGGTCTCTCTAATGGTGTCGGAGCACAGCAACACAACGCAGAGCAACATAGCATAGGTCACACATGCACACAAAGATTCAAAATAATGAATAATAATGGCCATAGGCCCACAAGAGCACTCCGCTCTCAAAACTCAGGGCTACTAGTGACTCCTCGAGTCTCCAAAATCACTGTAGGAGGAAGAGCCTTTAGCTACTAAGCTCCGGTTTTATGGAATAAACTTCCAGCTCACGTTAAAGAAGCAGACACAGTCCCTACATTTAAGACTAGGCTCAAAACGTACCTTTTTGAATTAGCTTATGATCAGTGTAAAGTATGTAAAGCTCTAACCCACAGCCTGAATCTGCCTTAGGAGAAACACTGCTGTGGGAAGTACGGTACACTGAGCGCTATCCTCTTCTTCTTCTTACTGCAAACTTTGTCTTATTATGATACAATATTTATTGTATCTGTAGTCTGTTCATTACTATTCACATGGTGTCTCCTGTCCCACTCCCCCTCGGGAGGGCCTGTCTAGATCGAGCGGAGGAACCCGGATGAATGGAGGAACCCTGCCTGGATTGACAACAAGGACTAGACGGTCTGTGATCTTGGCCCGTCTGCTGAAGGGACTCCATCGGCCCTGGGTCTCTATAGCCTGTCCGTCCATGGGAGTGGATTTCTCCTTCTGTGGTTCTCCCCGAGGTTTCTCATTTCTCCCACTGGGTTTTTGAGTTTTTCCTTGCCGTGCTGGAGAGTCTAAGGACAGGGGACACCCGCGCCGCTCGTCGCCACCCACTGCCGACGCTTATTTGGACATTATGTTTGCCTGGATACTTGATTCACCTGAACTTTACATCGTCTTATTTACTGCTCTGTTTTATTGCCTTAATGTTCGGTGCAGCCCTATGAGGCAACTCCTGTTGTGATATTGGGCTATACAAAACCATTGATTGATTGATTGATTGATTGATTGATTTAATTACATGCTCTTCATAACTTTCAGGTTTTACAAATCAAATAATTAAATTTATTCGGGTTCAAACTATTTAATTTTGCAGTAATTATAATTCACAAAATTATTTGCCACAAATGTTTTAAAGTCATTAACTTGAAACTTAAGGGTGGAGTATATACACATGTATTTATATAGTACTAAAAGTGCATTCTAAGCCACTAATGGTGAATTACAGGAAGGTTGGGATCACAACTAATTTATTTTTACACAAATCTAAATAAAATGCTTCATCTCTATTATCAGTGTTAGAACACAATACATATTTGAGCAGAGGTGGATCGTACTCAGTTACATTTACTGAAGTACTTGAGTAACCTTTTGAAGATACTGTACTTATTAGAGTAGTTTATATCATTCAGTACTTTTTGCATCTGCTTAAGTAATATTGTAATGAAGTATCTTTACTCTTGAGTAAAACATAGTCACTTGCCACTGTGAGTACATTTTAAAGTTACAAAAGCTTCATGTCGACCTAAATATGTAGTTTGTTTTTCACCCCCCTTTTTCTTCAGAAATGTATATTTTTAAATCATGATCACATTCTCATAATTTTTGTCACAACTGAAACATAAATAGACTTTTACTCAGTTACTCATAGTACTCACAATATGATCAATATCCCCTCATATTTTCTGTTGTAGCAGGTGATCCGTTTGAGACACTGAAGCCCTTCTTGGGCTTAAATTGAAGGTGATGGATAAGACAAGTTTTCTATTTGCAATTGAGACAGTAATTCCATGTCACAGTGTCACTAATACAGTTTGTAGAGAATTTGTCATTGGGAATGACATTTTTTGAAAAAGAAAGCTTTACTGTAATTTCTAAGCTTTGGAGTTTCTGTGGCATTAAAACGTCTCCAATACCACCTTTTGTCGAAATATTTTGTGGCTCAATAGATCGTACTTTGAATTCTGTTTTCGTGACAGGCCTAGGCAAGCTCTTCACGATAAAAATGGTACCTTACATTACACATACAAACAAGATTACAATAGTATTTAGATGAAACTCAATTCTTATATGACTAGGTCTACGTTTCTAGTAGGAAGTGCCCAATATGAGTTATTTTAATAACATCCACAAAAGTATCTTCATAGACATCCAGTTTGTTTTTAAGAAAACTTTATTCTCTCCATTGCCATACACATTCAGATTGTTTCCAATTACAAGATACACAAATATATATTGTAAATATATATATTTTTAAACATATATTTACAAATACTTAACACTACCACTTTGGTAAAACAAAACTAATTGGCT
The DNA here is from genome assembly GCA_007210695.1 of Neogobius melanostomus. Lineage (NCBI taxonomy): Eukaryota > Metazoa > Chordata > Actinopteri > Gobiiformes > Gobiidae > Neogobius > Neogobius melanostomus. The sequence goes on along the minus strand of VHKM01000813.1, from coordinate 60,636 downwards.
AAGGAAATATCAGAATGGAAGAATATGGTACTGAATTTAACATCCTTAAAAAGAGCAAAATCCCAAATCTATAAATGCTTGACAGAATACGGAATTATAATGTTTTCATCACATTGAGAATCTTGTGGCAGAAGGACCTGGAGACTGATCTCACTGACCACCAACGGGGTAATGTCTGTAAAAACATGTCATGCAACACAATAAGACAACAGAACTATACAGTATTTTTTACTCTATTACAATTAAGTAAAATATGCCCATTTATCCCACATGATTTCACAATGTCAGATATAGGGACCATACAAATATATTGTTCTTAAAATCTAACACCATGAAACTTGATGACCTTATAAAATATAATACTTTGTTACAGATATATAAAGCTGTAAACAACCAGCTCCCGTAATATACAACAAATGTTTGGTAAACGAGTGGGAAGATACTATTTAAGGGGTACTCATAATCTGAAAGTACAATTTATTCATTCTACCTAAAAAGCCACTGTATCACCCGGGGAGGTGTAAATGTGTGGAATAATCTAGAGGAACCCTCAAAAGGCGCTGATAGTCTACAACAATATGTATATTGGTAAACTGCATACATTTCTATCTTCGTGTTATGTCTTTTTACTTTGGAAGTCTTGTAAACATCCTGTGATTTTCTTCTTGTAAACATGAAATGCTTCTCTCTAACAATGCTGCTATATGTAAAGTTAATGCAGACAATTGTAATTGTGTAATTCAGGAATTTGTAATGTAAAGTGTTATATTATTGTATGTAAACATGAGATGTTGTATTACTGTATCCGGAATGTAAATTAATCTTGAATATGGGGGTAGGCACTTATCGGTCTACTCCTTTTGAGTTTCTTTGTTGCTTTGTTTGTTTTCTGCACTGCAATAATGTTGTTGTAAATAATCACTCAAATAAATCCAATCAATCAATCAATCCCCAAAATGCAATAGGATAAATATGATCCCTTCTATGTTTTGGGAATGCAAACATTTAACTGAATTTTAGACTCATATGCATCTGTATAATTTCATGGTTAGAACAAGACCCTTAGATCATCATTTTCAGTTGGGAGAATATTATACGGTTTCATGACATTGTACATGACATTGGCATGGTCTGGCTCCGCCCCCTCTGCAGGCATTTATCCACCTAAAAGACAGTGTGCAGGCACACAAGCCCAAAGCAGAAGACACTGTGCCGTTTGTAGTTGGAAAAATGATGTAATTGTATAATTTCCGTGAAAACTATCATTGTGCACTGAAGTGTTGTTGTAATCATCTTGGTATGTGAACCTTTGTACCAGACTCAGGTGTCCCCCATGGGAAAATGTATACAAAAGATGACCTGTTGACCTGTCTGATCTGGTGATCTCAGTTCTGGTCTAAACAGGACGAGAAGCCACCATAAAACTGCCTCACAGTGTTTATGGTTTCTTATCAGGCTTGATCAGTGTCTTCTCTCCCAGCTTGCTGTTTGGGAGGAGGGTCAACGGAGGAAGTATAACTGGGAGTGAAGGGGTTAGAAACCTCAGACTTGACTTGAGGATTTGATGTGATCACATTATTGTCTTGTCAGTCTCACTTGTATTTTAATTGTTTTATTCATTTGCTATTCACAAATTATCATTTTCTACTGATTATAATAAATCACAAAGACAACTGTTTGATTTCCGTTATTAGTACATTTCTGCAACTACACGTTCCTTTCAGAAAAAAACATCTTTTGGTCCGTTGAGCTTTTCAGTGAGGGCGGCTCACACCTGGAACACTGTTCCAACTAACATCAGGAACATCCCAACACTAGATCAGTCAAACTCTGGCTCCTGGACAATCAAACCTGCAGTCACAACGTGGACGTGTAGGTTTTTACCAATAGTGTTTACAGTTTAATGTTTATTGTCTTTGTCTGTGTCGCTTTGTTTATAATGTCTGCTTACTGTTATTGTGTGTTCATTTTATTTTTACAAACCATTTCATGTCTATTGTCTTTTGTTCTTATTGTTCTCTGGCCTTTCCTGTCGGTGAACCTGCCCTGGGACTACAGATGAAAATTAGCCATTGTGGCTAACTCTGGCGTATGTGGACTTGAGGCCTGTTTGGTACAGACTTGGGAGCAAAACACAATTATGTGTTACATAAACAATTAGGGATTATTTCATAGATATAAAAATTGAACTTTGTTTGAATCAAGGGAGAAAAAAAAGATACCACATACCATTTAGAGCACAAATGTAGATTCCTTAAAATCGCTTTGACGATCTAACTCTGACATATTGTATCTTACTGAATAATTTGGACAGTTTCATTTCGTACTTTTGTCGTCATCTGTTTTGACTTTAATGACTGTGTTGAGTTATTTTTACAGGACATTACATTTACTCTGTCAGACAAGCTGTAAACTGACTACTATGTAACAAATGTTTCATGTTTTCAGTCCCATGAAAAGATCTATGTGAAGGTCGTACTCACTGTTTTAGATCTCCAGGAAAAAGGAAAAAATGTTGGGTCAAAGTACATCTGTTTTTAGTTGGCATCTGTCTTAAATCATCAGGCAATTCTTTTCCTTCTTTACATTTTTTCATGACCTGTAGAGCAAGAGTAAGTTTTCTATTACAAAGATTTCTATTACAAATTCAAAGTGAATGGAAAAAAATAACAACAATAACAATAAAACAATAACTTTAACCTGTAAACACAACAAACCTTTAGGAAGAGATCCTCAATGTGATCATCAGTACATTTGCTTGGAAAATGTCGACTGTAACTGGATCAGGAAAGAGCCTTGTGATTATGTCTGTATGAAACAGTATCTGTTCCAAAAAACAATGAATCATCTTTAAATTATTTGTATATTTTAATTCATAATTTATGTGTTTTATAACTTGACTGACGAGGAGTAGAGGAGAGGAGAGCGATGAAATCATTTTCCTTATGTCTGTACGCGAAACATCCTCCTTGATTCTCTGACGTCATCAGCCTCCACATTGTCGCACTTAAGCACAGACCCTGTTTCCTCTGAAATTTAAAACATGTAAACATTTCATGCTAAAAATATTTAATTACCATTCCCATTAAATATGTGTAATTTACAGCTGAACAATAGTCGAAAAATAATTCAGAGCTGTCGCCAACAGAAATGATGGACCAACATGATAGAAAGCCAGTAACTTTTATTTATAATCCCCTTTAAATCAAACTTATACTGTAGTATGATGTCACTTACTTCCCCTGCAGGCCTGAATGATGATGATCTTAGGTTTGTCCACCAGAGCACGGCAGCTCTTCGCGTTCAGATTGTCATAAATGTCGTCGACCTTCAGTTCATCTGGCTCAGCAGGTTTATGGTTGACACCAAGGACAGCTCCGAGTATTCCGTGGGACGAGATGACCACAAACACACTGTCTGTCTCTTTCAGCTTTGGGTGCTTGGAAAATCAACCAAGGCATCTCCATTTTCTATAAATTAAATATGTTTTTCCAAATTAATGCAACATTCTTAACACACAATCAATGCATCTTTATGCAAATACCTTGGCGGTGAGGTTTGTGTGTTTGACCACCTCATATCCAAGAGTAGAGAGGAGTTTCTCCATGTTCTCCTCATCTTTCTCTGCTCCAGGTCTGTTATTTAACTTCGTAAAGGTAATATTAGTGATAATCAGTGCCACACGGTTCTTTATTGAGTTTGAGGTCACAGGATAGATCTAAATGAAAGAAGTGAAATATGTAGCACTGTTTTAACAGACAAACCAAATAATTTAAAAAATATTCTTTGAACTTACATCTGTAGATGTGGATGCTCCAGCTGTCCTCTGTGCAGCTGCAACACAGTATTATTACACAGTCACAGGTCTGACACAAATGTTTATACAGAGTGGAGTCTTTCATTTGAAGGTGAAGGATCAGCCTGACCTCATCTCCTGTTTTCATCACTTTGTCAATAAGAGCCTTACTTTGTTCAGGGTTCGTACAGATTTTCTTTGAGGTTTTCCATGACTTTTCCATGACCCTTAACATAATTTCCATGACTCCCATGCCACAATTTTATTAGCCACATTTATTATTAAGCTTACGTATTTATCAGAGCTATATATTCAGTTTGGGATGTTTAGGAGTACGCCTATAGCGTCGTCGCGACCAGAATACTAGAGAAAAGCCAATGATACTGAGACCACGACCAGGGCGGCATTTTTAGCAACACAACTACAGACCCATTCTCTCTGTCCTCCTCTATAGGTTTAGCTCACTTTATGTTTGAGTTTAGTTCGCTTTGAGTTTGGAGCGACAGGTAGAAGCCTATGTTTCAGTTTGTCCATACACAACGTGGTAATGAGCGGACGTGCCCATGTTGGTGCAGGGAACATGCGTGTAGCGCAGCGTCTGGTGGCTCAAACACCGTTCACCACACGCTGTACCTGCTATAGTCCGTTGTTATGAGCGGCTAACAATCACCATCCCTTATCCTGTATTAAACTTTCGCTGCTCCACTTTGCGTCCTTGTGTTCATGTATTGAGCTCCAATATTTTCCTCCGTAAACACATTATTGTCATAATTTAAGCTCGCATTAGCTGAGCAGGGAGCCCCCACGAGCCCCGTCAGAGGCCACAGGCGGAGGACGTGTCGCCGCTACAGGCCTAATCACTGAATAAAAATGTGCACCGTGATTCCTGATTTGTGTATTATTTTTCCCTTATATTTTATGATTCTTAAATATGATTCTTAAATCCCAAACCTTTTCCATGACATAACAAATTCCAAAACTTTTCCAGGAATTCTATGACTGTGCGAACCCTGTTTATTAGCGGTAGCTCTATTTGCTTTGATTATTTTGTCTTTCTCTTCAAAGTTGTGTTAAGGTTGTGTTAAAGTGTTAAAAATTCAGTCCTCAACTTCTTTACTAATTATGAAATAATTATGAAATAATTATGAAATAATTACTTGGTGAAATTTCAGGAGGTGGTGTCCTCAACCTCGATATGATTGAAAATTTAAACAAAGCAACGGTATTTTCTGCAGAGATAAATATCGCGATACATTGAATGAAAGTCTCCAGTTCATCTCGTGGTCGATTTAATAATGAAACAACTATACCACTAACTGTTATTACTGCTACTTCTGTTATTAACTATTATGCCACTATTACTACTTGTTCTGTCTGTCTGCATTTCTAAACTGTGTGCACCAAACCATAGCTAATTATTGTAACACTTACTGGCTCCATGTGGTGAGCGGGATCTGTCCTCCTCGGTGCTGGCTGTGACCGGTCTGCGTCGGCTTCTGCGGCTAAAACACAAAAAGTAAAACAAAACATTTAAAATAAGGAACATTAGGTTGCAATGATTGGTCTACAGCAGGGGTGTCCACACTTTTTTCATGGGGGGCCACATGGGGTGAAAGGCCATAGATCGGTGGTTAGTGCCGTAAAACCTTCGACTAGCAGAGGCTTAAATTGTGCCCCACACCTTTATTTATGCTTAAATCCTTCATGCCAGCTCTGACTCACAATAAAATGTTAGTTGTTAGGTTAGAATTGTGTAGAATTATTATATTTCAAATAAAAATTACCATCTCTGGTGATGTGTACCGATTCAGCAAGAAGGCCAAGGGCCACAAAAAATTGGTCTGAGTGCTGCATTTGGCCCCCGGGCCGCACTTTGGACACCCCTGATCTACAGGAGCACAGCAGGTCAAAGCAGACCTTGTTTACTTGAATGTAAAACTCAACCAAACTTTATGGTGGAAGTAAACATGGCTTAAATCATATATTCCTGAGGTGCTTGTGAATTAAACTTGGTGAGTGGTTTTGTATCTGCTGGAGATAATGACTGTACTCTGAATCAGCAATTTAGATGATATTTTACTTTTTAGGCTTTTGATGTTCTGTGAACATTGTTATTTATTGTGTTCTGTTTGATTTGGATCCTATAACTGCTTGGAAAATGTTCCGTAGACTAGTGGTTCTCAAGTAAGTTTGACTATTAAACAAAACTGATCTAAATCTCGAATTAAAATGAATCTAAAAATGCAGATGACTCTGAGTGCCACATTATGAAGTATGAGAACCTGTGCTAAACAATTACAATGTGTATGTTTTGAGCAAAAACAGCGAATTCAATCGTCAGTCGGCAGGATGACAGTCTTGTTACGACTTTGCCTCTCCTGCCTCTGTCCCACCAAAACTGCTCCTCCTCTGACCTCACTCGTAGCCGCTGGGCAGACTCGTGCTGTGCGTAAAAGCTCACTCGGCCCCTGCCTTTGACACCACCAGCCATTGAAGGAATGAATGGGTAATGACTGTAGCCTCTGTGATACTTGTAAGACAACACAAACAGACAGCGGGGATAAGCGGAGGGGCGGGACGTAACAACAACAACTCTCCATGCGTACGTGTGTACTCTACACGAGCACTTAGCGGGCTGGAGGGCGGATACTTGGAATCAGTATTTATAAAAAAGAAGAGAAGACTAGTATTTATATATGGATGAGGGTGTGCAGTAAAAGGTCTGAGTTTGCTTGATTTAAATCCCGATACACCACTAAATAATACATAAGAGGAGGTCCATTTCTAAAAACGCGGGGGTACTTTGAGTAGAAATGAAAGACTTAAGGGGTACACGAGCTCAGAAAAGTTATGAACCACTGACTGCTGTGACACGAGTGTAGGTCCATCTCACCCAGTTCATCCGCTTCGTCGTTGCAGCCGATGTCTCTCAAAGTTGTAATGGCTCGGTCCAGGGCTCCGGAGCTGCATCGCGACACCAGGACCTTCATGACCTCGGTGCGGCTCTTCTTCTCTACGTCACTGGGCCAGATGCGCGGCTTCCCCTCGGACTTCGTCAACTCGTCGCAAAAGTCACGGAAGTTTGACTCTTCCAGACTCTTAAGAGCATCCCGGATTGCAACCCTTGCGATTTTGGGAGGCATCGTTCAAAGGCTGTTGGGCTTTGAGTGGATCTTCCGTGAGCTTTCACTTTGTCCTTGGTTTCCGGTGCGCGCAGAGAGAAAGAGAAAGGGAGGGAGAGAGAGACGGAGTGTGTAGTGGACAAAAGTCTCCTTTTGGTGGACACCAGTGAGGGATGAAACAAAGACAAAGTTGTATTCCTTGCGAGCAATAAAAGGTCCGACAGAGTGTCCCCATGCACTTCAACAGCCAGAGCCGGAACTACAGAACATCCCAGTTTAAATAGCATTACAGACTGAGGAACTGACTGTGGAAAGGTGGGTGTGACTTAGTCTGGAGAACAAACGCTTTAGTCCGGGAGCCAGACCCCCTCCTCAGGCACATTTTTGCTACCTTTTCCAAACTAGTATCTTTCAGTAGAATATCCCTTAGGTCATTCCCAGTGGGGACCCCCATTGCAACTCGGTCCGTTCGGCTGTGGACCCCAAAAACCACTTTAGCGGGACAGGCTTCAGACGGAACTTTGTGATTCTATCCAAAGTAGTGCTGTGGTCACATACAGAGTCACAGATTAATGAAATTTAGAACAAAAAAGCTGACATGATGAGGAACAAAGTAATATGACAGTCTTGGGCTTTAGCTTTTTCTTATATTAAACTATATATCTACAAAATGCAAATAAATGTCATACCGATAAGAAAAGCACTTCACAAATGAGTGCATTATTGTCTTTTGTGTTTATCTTTACCATTTCAAATGTAAATAGAAAACTGCCCCAACTCATTAGCTTCACATTAAGCCCAAGATAAGCTCTGTACCTCAAACGGATCTCCAGCTCTAACAGAGAATGTGTTCATTCTCCCGCTCTGAGGTGTGGAATTCTCATGCATTTGTCCATATAGGCCTGTGAGACCATTCCATGGAAAAGGTACAACTTTTAGGACAACAGTTCAACTCAACCTTTTGGGATTTGCATCAAACTTGGCACAGTTGATGTTGATATACTAAATATTCTGTGAGTAAAATTTGAGCTGCATATCTTTTTTAATTTATGAGATTTAGGGGATTTAAAAAGGGGAGTAGGGTCATCAGGCCTTGTGCAAGTTTCACTAACTTTAGGAACGTTAGACGTTTGTGACAGACTGTTTGGAATTGTATTACTTATTATATTAATATACATTATATATTATTATATCAAAACATTGCAATGACAATATATACCGAATATGTTGCCAGTGTCATCACTAAGTATGATATATGATGCTTCAAGCATGTGTAACATTAACTTAACAACAACTAAGGTCAGTTTGGGACGTGTTTACTGTGTTTACTGAAGTAACCTTTATTGTTTTGTGGTTTATCATATTTCTATGCATTTTCATTACACGTGCTGTGTTACCACTGGCAGATGAGTCGACGCATGGGTAATAACGTATTGAGGAGCGACAAACATTTATTTCATACAGTCATCAATTTTAGATTCTTGGTTTATGTTTTCTCCCTCAACATCTTAGTTTTATTGTCAAAGTAAATATTGGACCAAATTCACACATTAAAATGACTAATTTTGTTTGGGATTTTCCTAAAATTATTAAAAGTTTGCCTAACGCATTATCCACTCACAAAAACCTGACCTGCCTGGTGCTGTTATATTAGATTAGATTAAACTTTAATGTTTACCTCAGTGGAAATTTGTCTTTGGTTCATCATCAAGCGCTATGTAGGTTGATACCATTTACCATATAACCGAAACACATTTCAACCTAAAAGGTCAGGTTTGAAGGATTTGTCTGAAGGGTTTTTCAATCTAATTTCTAGCCTGATTTCTAGAGCTTTGAATCCCCAAAACACAAGGGAACCTGTCTTGACATGTCCAGAATTAAACAGACCGATGTTTCAGGATTCATCCAATTCTCTTCTTCATTGGGCCAAAGAATTTCAGTACCACTATATTGTAAAATGGCTGGTTATTCATTATTTTGAATAACTGAGTATTCTTTTCTCTATTCTGGACAATTGAGTGTTCTTTTTAAATTCAATCTAAACCAAGTCTAAGCCTATTTATTTATTTGGTCAGGACAGTGCATGTTAATGAACATACATGCGTCTCATGCATGTAAACAAGCCACACCGGATTGTAGCCTTGGGCTAATTTGCATCCGTCGTCCCCCATGCGCACTCTCAAACACACTCTCATTCATCCTGGCCTATTGTACATGTTTTTAGTGGTAGGGGAAACCAGAGTACCCGGAGGAAACCCCTTGGGCAAGGTTTGACTACTGAGACCTGGCAACCCTAGACTCAGGTCAGCTTTAGACTGGGTAAAAGGGAATCATATTCTATATAGCACAAATTTTATATTTCATGACACAAGTCCCCCAAAGTGCTTCTCAAAAGGGGATTTTCATTCACTTCATGCCGGCTCCAGCCACTTTCTCCTGGGGCAGACTGACAGAAGTGTGGCTGCATACATCTAGACCAAAGTACCCTCTGACCACCAACTCACCATTCACTCTCACTCACTTAACGTGATGTAGATGGGCTTTGATTGGATTTTAAGTGGATTGGACAAGCTCAAATTGGAATGACAGGAACATTTTACCAAATACCAAAACCACCAACATTTGGGTCTAGATACTCAGCGGTGATAAGCTACTGTTGTAGCCAGAGGTGCCCTGGGAGCTGTGGCTATGGAAGCAAGGCTGCCAATATGTGTTTAGACCTCACTGACCAGCACCATTCACCCACACACTACATTCATACATAGTACACAATGGCAGCATGCACCTGCGGGAGTTTGGATTTTAATCGGTGATCAATTTGTAGTAACAGTCCACAGTTACTGAGGTATTATCAATATGGATGATATCACATGTATTTTTGTTATATCGTTAAACCAGGGGTCACCAACCTTTTTTCAGCCGAGGGCGACTTCAAGAGCATTAAGTTGTTTGAGAGCTACCAGTTAAAAACAAATCCTAAAGACTTAAACGTACTGTCTACTTATATTGACCCCATATTATATCAAAATAGCTTTATTTTAAACACATACTGACTCAAAGAACAGAAATAACTGTAGTTGTATTTGATTCAAGAAAATTAAGTGTTTTACACGTTCAAAAAAGTCTCAAGGGCTCCTGGGTGCCCGCGGGCACCACGTTGGTGACCCCTGCGTTAAACCATTGTGTATCTTATTTAGTGATGACACTGGCAACATATTCTGTATTAATTGTTAAAGATATTTTGAAAAGTAGAAATAAGTAATACAATTCCAAACAGTCTGTCACAAACGTCTAACGTCCCTAAAGTTAGTGAAACTTGTTCATTGCATCAAGGCCTGATTTTGACCCTACCCCCCTTTGAAATCCCCTAAATCTCATAAATTAAAAAAGATATGCAGCTCAAATTTTACTCACAGAATATTTAGTATCAACTGTGCCAAGTTTGAAGCAAATCCAAAAAGGTTAAGTTGAACTGTTGTCCTAAAAGTTGTACCTTTCCATGGCAAGGTCTCACAGGCCTGTATCCTGGGATCCGTTTGAGGTACAGAGCTCATCTTGGGCTTAATGTGAAGCTAATGATTTGGGGTGCTTTTCTTATCTGTATGACATTTATTTTGCATTTTTGTAGATATATAGTTTAATATAAGAAAAAGCTAAAGCCCAAGACTGTCATATTACTTTGTTCCTCATCATGTCAGCTTTTTTTGTTCTAAATTTCATTAATCTGTGACTCTGCATGTGACCACAGCACTACTTTGGATAGAATCACAAAGTTCCGTCTGAAGCCTGTCCCGCTAAAGTGGTTTTTGGGGTCCCACAGCCGAACGGGGCCGAGTTGCAATGGGGGGTCCCCACTGGTAATGACCTAAGGGATACTCTACTGAAAGATACTAGTTTGGAAAAGGTAGCAAAAATGTGCCTGAGGAGGGGGTCTGGCTCCCGGACTACTTCTGCCAGCCACTCAGGTGCTAACATTAGTCAGGCAGCGATTACAATTCATTAGTGTGTTGGAGACAGAGACAGTACTTTTCCATGTGTTGGAAACACGTCAAGGTGTCAATGAGACTTTTCCAACAATACCTACAAAGGGTTTTTACTTACAGGTGATAGTCCTAGTAGCAGTTTTTGCATCTATATTGCTTTCGTAGACTGATTGCAGGAAGGTTTTTGAAGACAGCGGATGCACATCTGTTTCATAACAGCTGACCGGAGTCGTGCTCATTGGCGGGGAGTCTGTTGCAGCTTCTTATCATCCGTTGCTCAAAGCGAGCGCTCCTGCCGGACCTGCGCTCCTCCCAGACGGCGCTTCCAATGAGCCGCTCTGGGTGGAGTCCTTCTACCTTTTAAAAGTGAATTTTTATTTATTGCTTGTTATGTCTGCTTGGAAGATGTTGCCAGCTGAAGTAATGTAAAATAAAAGGAACTAAAAGCCACTTCTGATTGTCCGTCCGTATTTGGGTTATACTGCAACACCCTGAGACCATCCAGCTCGTAACTACAGGCTGTAAGATGCTGCAGGAAACCCCTTGGACCCTAGAGTTGTACTCTGTGTGTCCCCTGCCTCGTGAGTTGTTGCTGCTTATTTAGAAAGCAGTTACTTTAAAAGGACTATTTGTAAGTAAAAACAAAATGCTGTTTCTGAAACAAACCTATATATTTTACTGCAAAAATATAGCTTTTCCTTTCAAAATAATGCTCTTTTTAAATCTGAAATAGTCCAAAGTTCCCCCTGCTAAGTCCTCGAGGACCCCAAGAGATCCCAGTACCCCTGGTTGAGAACCACTGGTGTACAGGAACATCTGTGCAGAGCCTGGGCTGGAAACCCCAAGGTCAAGCTTTTTATGTCTCTCATGCCATTATCAAACAAGTCGTGTTACTCAAGTGTGTCCTGTGTTTTCTTTGGAAGTGCTAGGGTGGTTCTCAACTGGTTTGTCAGGATCCAAAGCAGTTTCTGGAAAATCAAAACCATATCCTCTTGTGAAGGCCTGATCACGTCTGAACTCGGATGCTATAAGCAGGGTTGGGCCTGGTTAGTGTCTGGATGGGAGACAGTGAGGGAATAACCAGAGCTAGTGGTGTGACTGGGGTTGGTTGGGGGTGGTGAGAATCCTTTGGTAATTTGTTTTGTCCTCCTCATATATTTGTTAGAAAAATACCATCCATTTATAAAGCATTTGTATCAATTTTATGAACTTGCAGGCTAGTTTTCTGACATTTCTGAGACAGTGATCCTGAAATGTGCCTATAAACACGTCCTGTGAAGAATTGGGATGCTACAAATATGCTTTTAAAGGTGCACTATGCAACTTTTTATATCTATAAAAAGGGTGCGTATTTTACCTTTTAGTGACTAAGCGGCTGTATAAGTGATTCCCTTTACTTTCCATCCCGGTGGCTCCTATGAAGTTTCTGGTAGGTTTTCAGAATTGAATGTATATGTAGCCATGGATACGGTTCAATCAGCAGTGAATACCTAAAAATAATGGATCCTGGAGCGTCCTACAGGAGCAACATCCGGGAACTATTACTGGGCAACGCCCCCTTTTGGGGAATCGAGAGTTAAAAATTGCATTAGTGTGTATGAGAAACAGGGACTATTTCTCGTTCAGAGGATAAAATATCCCAAACCAGTGATCAGAACTACAGGACAATGTCTGTTCTTGATTACAGACACATCAAGTCACTGTCAGAAGACGATTGGAAGATTTTTTATTTTTGTGTACACTTGAGTTTATCGATCACTAGCATCTGTTATGTCCATGTCAGAGCTCATTACTGAGGAAACAGCTCCACATTGTGGCCGTGTATTATGCGCTTTGTGTAACGTCTTTAATCTGTAATTATTCAAACTCATCCAACCTGTTCAGCATTAGGCCTAATTAATGATTCTCTCGGTTTTAAAACGCACATTAACGTTAGCATTAGCAGCTAGTAGGTTAGCTGCTGAATGAACCATGTACCATTTGCTCTCATAAGCTACAAAACTACATCGTAGGCTGTATGATTTTAATTTAATGATAATATAAAAGCAACAGACTAAAAGCTGAAGCTGTAGTGACATTATAAAGCATCCAGCGAAAAAGTTACACAGGCAAATGTCACAGACAAGTCATGATCACAGTGGGTTTAGCAGCTCAGTTTTAAAACGTTAACCGTGTCTTCTCTGTGAATCAAGGCCGTGCCCCCCCCGTCCACTGACGTAGACGTTGCTCCCATCTATGGTAAGCAAAGGTGCTATGCTGACCACCCAAGCATCCGCTAGGTCACTGAAAGGTCAAATACATATAAATATCAATATGTTTTTACATAAAAGTTGCATAGTGTATCTTTAAGTTAGGAATGAGTTTGGACCAAAACTAACATTTTAACTTTGTGGCCTCCTCGTCTATTGTTTGACTTTGCAAGTGCCGTTGGACCCGGAAGTAGAGTGATGACATCATCACTTAACAAACGTATCCTGAGGTTTCCATGGTTACCGGTGTTGTAATGCGTTAAAGATAAATAGAACTTCTGGTCTTGAATTCTCTCGGTGGTGCGATGGCCGGATGGATAGCGCAGGTCCCCGGCCTCAACCATTTCCCACCACTGGGGGGCGTCCTGTCGACAGCTATGTCTACTGCACGGATCATCATGGCGTGTGGCTCGCTACACACGCTGTGGTGCTCCGTGGAGGAAAGCAGGCCGTCTCACTTTTTCAGCGGTCATTTTTTTGGAAAACACGCAGAATCTAAGGTCCCGGGTTCGAGCCCGGGCAGGGTCACAATAACACAAGATTGCTTCAATAAAAAAAATATTTCTAACATGTAGGTCAGGGGTCAAAAACACATTTTGACATCTTTTAACATCTGTCCCTCCTAATTTCATTTGACAATGAACAGTTTTCAGACTCAAATGAACACAAACCCCAGGGTCACAATAACACAAGATTGCTTCAATTAAAGAAACATAGTTCTAACATGTCAGGGGTCTGCAACCTTTATAGAGCAGAGAGCTACTTCAAGAGCATTAAATTGTTCAAGGGTTACCAGGTAAAAATAATATCCCAAAGACTTAAAGTGAAACGTTTAATTATAGATTATTGAGAATATAACAAGTTCATGCTTTTAAACAAAAACTGAGTCACAAATAGTCTAAATCCATTGTTAACATCAAGGTTATCTATGCCCTTAAACATGAAAGACATCAAATATTAAAGCCATCCTATTTCACAGCAGAAAGAAGTTTAAAGAGTGCAAACATTTTCACATTAGCTACAGGTTATTACTTATAAAACACTGTTTCTGCAGATACACTTTTTCCAACAAGCTTTGCACCTGCTTCCAAACTTGACCAAAGTGAAGCCTGGTTTGGTTGATAGAGATAATAAGAAGGGCTAACTTTAGTTTTTTCTTCATCTCTTTTTTCTCCTTGCCTTTGGATGCTTTTTTTAAAATCATGTTTTCATCACCTTTTGTGGGTTTTTTTGTGGGTCATTTTCTTCTTCATCACTTTTTAATCGTGTTGTTGTCGCTCTTTTGTTGCTTTTTATGTCACTTTTTGTTGTATTTTCATCCTTGTTTTGGCTTTTTATTTTATTTACTTCGCTTTTATATTTGGGTAAAGCCACAGGAGAACATGTACTCGGTTCAGGTGGGTGTTAAGAGGTTAAACCATGGACTAAACATCGCCCATTAATTTTATTTCAGTGATAACTTGGTAGTTATAATGTTTTAATATTCTGTGATCACTGAAATAATAGCAAAAAAACGTATCTGAATCTCCTGCTGAAATTGCGCTTACAACAAATGAAACTGGTGTAAAACTAAAATGGGCCTGTTTAGTTGACACAACTTAGAGTTCGTTTTTGAGGGAAAAAATAATAATTAAACTGGGCCCGCGGTGCACTATATGTTGGCCGCCCCACGCATGGCTGGGGGCATAAGCGCACCACTGCTTTTACGCACTAAGCTCAGCAAGACCCTGAGCTCAGGCCCTGCTCCAGAGAAGATCAGCCTCTGTCTGACTAAAGGAGGGAGCGCTCAGACACGAAGTGAACGTGACAGTCCAGTACTGTCTGAAATGGTTAACTCTGTGGCGGTGCAGAACGCAGCGCGTCCTGTGCCATGCCAGCATTACGCAGTGCGTAACCTCACTTCAAAGGCTTTTCTCAAACCGTGCAGCGCTTTAAACACATGATTTATCCATTGATCAAAAATAAAATATAACACGTAAGTCCGTGTTGTGAGAGAGAGGGCAAACGTGGCTCTTAGGTTAATAGTTCTGTGAAGCGCGCGCGTCACAGAATGTGGTGAAACTGTTTCAAAGCGTCTCGTTGTGCGTTCGCTTTAACGGCTTATCCAAAACGCACGGACTGAGTGAAGTTTAGACAAGTATTGAATTCACCTGCGCTACGAGGTAACCCCCCACCCCACATTATAATTGTGTCGGGATCGGCTCAGATTCGATCACTGCTCTGTCGGACGAGGGCCGGGCTCGAACAGAAAAAACGGCCCGATCCGCACTCTATGCTGAAATAACAAAGGGCCAAAAACGGTGTTCCTCCTAATTAGAACGATATAGCTCATTTCTCCAGGCAAAATGAAGATATTTTTATATCTAAAATAAGCCTTCATCATTTGATAATTATCAATTATAATTAATGTCAGAAAAGCATGACTAAAGAAAAGCCAGAGTAAATGTAATATTTCTTTGCGATCAGATGTTTAAAAAGAGCGTGAGTCGCCTCTACAGCAGGTTAAAATCAGCTAAGGTTCCGTTGGACCCGGAAGTAGAGTGATGACATCATCACTTAACAAACGTATCCTGAGGTTTCCATGGTTACCGGTGTTGTAATGCGTTAAAGATAAATAGAACTTCTGGTCCTAGATTCTCTCGGTGGTGCGATGGCCGGATGGATAGCGCAGGTCCCCGGCCTCACCCATTTCCCACCACTGGGGGCGTCCTGTCGACAGCTATGTCTACTGCACGGATCATCATGGCGTGTGGCTCGCTACACACGCTGTGGTGCTCCGTGGAGGAAAGCAGGCCGTCTCACTTTTTCAGCGGTCAGTTTTTGGAAAACACGCAGAATCTAAGGTCCCGGGTTCGAGCCCGGGCAGGGTCACAATAACACAAGATTGCTTCAATAAAAAAATATTTCTAACATGTAGGTCAGGGGTCAAAAACACATTTTGACATCTTTTAACATCTGTCCCTCCTAATTTCATTTGACAATTAACAGTTTTCAGACTCAAATGAACACAAACACCTTTATTGCATGTTCCAATTACATATTTTGGCTCAGTCATTTACACAGCAGGAATCTGGGTTTACAAAAATACACAAACAATCAAAATCCTGTGTAGAAAAAATCACTATGACACTTGAAAATATGTTTCTAATTCTACGATATAAAAATAAATTTGATCCCGTTTCAATAATGACACTTGTGCAACAGTGGGTGGAAAGTATGATTCAGGAAGTAAAATTGTCATTCATTTTCCACATAGAAATCGCACCAATGGCCAGACAGAGCTGGACTGAAGCACAGAGGCGTCATCATGGCTGCACAGGAGCAGGCCTTGAGCACCAGAGCAATAGAGGCCCAGCTCTACCACACCAGACAAGAGCCCAGACTGTGCAAAGAGGCCCCTGAGACCATCCAGCTCATAACTGCAGGCTGTAAGATGCTGCAGGGAAAGCTTATATGGAGCGGCTGGCATAGAGTACAGCAGTGGTTCTGGAAACCCAAGATTAAAGGCAGCAGAAAATGACACAGCAAAGATCCTGTAGGACTTCAAGGTACAGACAAAATGGTAATGGCGAACCAACGGGACAAAGAGCAGAGGAAAGCCGTTGTGGTTGACATTGCAATACCAAGTGATTGCAACATCAGGAAAAAGGAACACGAGAAACTAGAGAAACAGCAGGGGCTCAGAGAAGAGCTGGAGAAGGCCTGGAGGGTGAAGGCATCAGTGAAGACACTCAGGGCAGCAAGTGTACCCACCCCTCCCAAACTGGAGGGGTGGGTACAGCAATCCAGAACATCTCATAGTCCAAAATACTGCCCTAAGCCTCTGAGATCAATAAATGCTTATCTTATCTTCTGGTAGAGGACCTGACTTGGAGGAATGACAGAATCAGCTCGTGGAGGGTGAATGGTAAATGTACTTTCTGAAGCAGACGTCCCACCCACTGTTTAGGTTTGTTCCCTGAAATCATTTTTCTTTTGGAGTTAAACGACAATTAATAGAAAAGTCACACTGGAATGATTATGGTATTTCCACAGCAGCATCTGGACAATACATATTGAAGTAATATTGTTTAAAAAAATATCAGTATAATTCAACCAGACTTAACTTGTTTACATACAGATGCTATGAGTGTTCCAGTTGTGAGCTCTGTTTTTATGTCTCTCATGCCATTATCAAACAAGTCTTGTTACTCAAGTTTGTCCTGTGCTTTCTTTGGAAGTGCTAGGGTGGTTCTCAACTGGTTTGTCGGGATCCAAAGCGGTGCCTGGAAATTGAAAAACATATCCTCTTGTGAAGGCCTGATCATGTCTGAACTCGGACGCTAAGCAGGGTTGGGCCTGGTTAGTGTCTGGATGGGAGACGGTGAGGGAATAACCAGAGCTAGTGGTGTGACTGGGGTTGGTGAGAATCCTTTGGTGCAAATGGAAGCAGCCACCTCCATTTGCGATATTAACGTTCATAATATCCCACTGTAATAACTTGCCACTGTTTTAGATTGTGTTGGGTCACTGCGTATTATCGACATTAACGGTGTGTTGTGGCTCAAAGTGATGTGTTCTGAAAAATGTTTGAATGAGGTACTACCAGCATTTAAAAAAACATCCAGAGTTAAAAAGAACCTGAAAAAAGCCCATGACGGGTACACCTATGGAAGTTTTGTGTCATCAGATTTGTGCAAATGGCTTAGAACACAACTCTAAGTCTTTTTTTTTCATGTGAGAAAACATTGGAACATTGAAAAAGCCCAGCATTTGCATAATATACCCAATTTAAACCTAGAATCTGAAGACACAAAATCCTCCATGTTATACTCAGAACAATGTGTGATAAAAGCCGTGCAGAGGGACAAGTCTAGCCCTCTTTCTCCTCCAGCTCCTCGATGAGATAAGGCTCATGCTCCTTCAGCGCAGACAGGAGCACGTCTTTGCCTCTGACTCCTGCCGACTTCAGAGGGCCACTGAAGAGGAACCTCATCTTGGTTTGTGCGGTGCGTTCTGCTTTGGCCTCCTGTCGGGCGCCACATTGGACACACCATAAATCAACACGTTACGGTTCCTGTCCACGAAGTGCCCTCTGCAGGAGAGAGAGAGAGGATCGGTTAGAGCCAGTGTGTGTGGCATTCAGGCTCCAGCTGACGGACGTTCACAGACATTCTTACAGTGGGTTTGTTCACTCGCTCAAACGCAGATAAATTGATCAACAATAGAAAGGCGTATGGATAAAACAGCTTTTTTTACGTGCATTTTTCACCAAAGGATGTCAAGAGGAGGTCAGAGTAAGTGGATGAAGAGCTGTATTAACCTCTTAACCCCCACCTGAACAAAGTGTCAAAACAGTGACGGAAATGAGGATGGAAATACAACAAAAACACAAAAAACAGCGACAAAAACACCATTAAAAGTGATGAAAAGCAAAAAGAGCCACAAAGAGCGACAATAAAGTGACAAAAACGTGACGAAAACACAATAAAAAATGTCAAAGATCAAGGGGAAGAAGCGATGAAGAAAGCAATAAAAAAATGACAAAAACGGTTTAAAAGGAGTGACAAAAACATAAACAATGAGGCGTTACTCTGGCCTGAACAGGTGCAGGTCATATAATTAGAATATCATGAAAAAGTGCATTTACTTCTGTTATTCAACTTAAACTTACACTTAACTGTTCGAGAGAGTAGCACCTTGCAACAGTTTAAACTTCACCTGAAGAAGTGGTTGAAAGACGGTCAGATTTGTGGTTATTAGCGCAAAACTGGTTAATCGGGGTAGTGTTAAAAAGTTAAGAAGGTAAAATCTGAATGTTTGTTGATGTGATTCCATATAAAATATATGTATTTTATATTGTGAATGGACGATTAAAGGGATATTTCAGGATTTTGACATTGGGCCTCATTTCTTAGTTATCCAGAGTGTTGTTGATGTCTGGTAGGCCTCTCCCGCTCATCCACTTCAGCAGACTGCCACATGTAACACTAAAATGCAGCAAAGTAGGCGGCGAGTGAGTGAGCGCTGTCAGGTCCTGTAACAACGCGTTGATTAATCAGTGAAACAACACTGTAGTTTGACTGAGATGCGGGCCCTTGCGGCTGCGGGGGCCCTACGCACCTTGCGTAATTTGCATATAGGAAAAACCGGCTCTGCTTTCGACACAGACATTTATATCCTTAGTCTGGCGTTATAAGTGATTTGCCTCAGGTGCACTGTGGAGTGGGTCAAACTGTTTTGGCTAGCTGTTACCGTAGAATGTGCTAGCCTAGCACTAGCCTAGTGTCACAAAAGTCTTCAAATATAAGAACTGCATGAATTGCAAAAAAAATATCAGAAATCAACAACACTCTGGATAACTAGGAAATGAGACTCTATGTCAAAAAGTAAAGTTACTGTACTTGAGTAAATATTTGAGCTACTCTACCCTCCTCTGGTCAGTATTATAAAACACTTCAACTTTTTAAAGATCAGTATGTTACAATTCCAGTTGTGCAACGGCCAATCTCCAGCTTTATTTAAGGGTTGAGTATTACAAATAAAACGTATTTGTCTTGAGGGAAACGGAAATAGAAAATGGACTTACCACGAGGAGTAGCACCAGACGATCTGCCGGCTGTGACAAGAAGAGGAAAGAAAGTCTTTTTTTTAATCATAATAACAAGCACTTAAGTACCAATAATAGGGTTTATATTTTGAATGAGCTAGTACTATACTACTACTATACTAATATGACTCTTACTGCTACACTTCTGTTGAAACATGTTAGTGAAATGTACTCACTCATGGCAGGAGCAGCAGAAGCTCCAAAATAAGAAAACAGTCATTACTTTGAAGCAAATGTAAATGTCTACAATCTGTATTATGCTACTACTATACTAATATGACTCTCACTGCCACTTCAACTTCTCCTTCTCCTTGTAGCTCCACAAATTGGGTCACACTTTATAATAAATACACCTTATTTAGCCTTAATAAATGATGAGTTAACACTTAATTAATCATGAATAGGACTGGGTAGCGTTGTTCTTTTTTTTCCTTCTTCGATACCACTACTTTATTGTGCTTTTCATTTTGCTTGAGAACTCTAGTGCCTTATTCAGTCCTGGGTTAGTCCTGGTTTATGCTCGGTTTAGTAAGTCCTGGTTAGTCCTGACTCACACCTGCTGCAGACCGGCTCTGCCATCTCTAATAATTGCAAAAGTTTAGGAACTCGCTTAGGAAACAGCTGCATTTGTGCTGAAGAGGCTAATTATCTGCTCACGTGTTCATGTTGCTTTCTTTAGACTCACTGTGGGTCATTTATTGACGTTTGAAGAGTAAAGTACTGAAACTTGGCACCGACAGAATATTTGTGTTTCAATTACGCCAATACAGGAATCAAGTAGGTACCATTTAACAGTACCCAACCCTAACCATGAACAATTCATTAGTTAAGTATGACTAACACTTAATAACTACTTAATTACTACAGTTAAAGCAGTACTAAGTAACTCATGCCTCTAGAGGCCATAAGCGCCACCGCAGGTGTTGTAGCATGTTGCCTTTTTTTACGTATTAATTGTCCGTGAGAGTAAATACTACGCTGACAGAAAAGACAAAGGGAGAGAGGGATATTGTGCATCCAGTTACACAATGGAGATCATTTTTTCACTCAAACTTGGCTGTAAATACTGTTTAAGTGGCGCTAGCCCGCAGTTAGCTTTGCCCATTAGCCTGTTAGCTTCTTCTTCGTGATTCCATTAGTGTGTATTGGTGACTCCGACCCGGAGGCAGTGAAGTTGCAAATGTGGTTTACCCTTCAGGGAGAAACAAGACCCCTCCGCTACGTTTTGGGGTCCAGTTCGCCCTGTCGGTACTTATTTCCCCGATAATGACCGGCGTTCTATACATTATCCCTTACATATTATGTATATCTGCAGGTTAGTCCCTGGAGACTCAATGTCTCATATGCAATATTTAGATTAACCACAGACTAAGTAATGCCAGGCTAGGTCTAGTCGAAGTGATAATTTAAAAAGAGGATAGCAGCAGGATTAGGAGAAGTATAGTCATTGTAATCGTAGCAGCAGTAATTGTAGTAATAGCAGTAGTAGTAGTAGTAGTAGTAGTAGTAGTGCAAAGCTAATACCTGGGAGTATTAAGTTCTATGGGCTACTGTGCAAGCGACCTGTCTGCTTCTTCAATAAAACTAAACACTTGATGGAATAGGCCTCCTGTGCGTGAAAGTGAAAGTAAAAATGCTTACATAACACCAGAGTGACACTAGACTAACAAATCCTAAGTTGGTTTTGCTGCTCTTTACTAAAAAGCTTTTATGAAATAATTACGTGATGAAATTTCAGGAGGTAGCTGTAGCTCAACTGTTCCAACAAGTTTCCTTTCAACTACTGCGTAACTCTGCAAGTTCTCCGCAGCCAATGTGATCGTTTCTGATCAGTTAAATCCTTCTCATTTGTTAAATTTGCGTATGCGAGCGGTGTCCAAAGCCGAGGGCTGCTGCCTCTCTCCCCGCCCACATCACGCTCATCTCGGAGCGAGTGTCTGCACGCAGCTGAGTGAAGGGACAGCTTTATTTCTTTCAGCTTTATTAAACATCGCGCCCTGCATGTTATTAAGCTTTTGCTTAATAACACCAACACTCGCACCCCCGCAGCCACTGCCTTCCACAGTAGCGGTCTGGGAAAGCATGGGAGGAGGCGCAACAACATCTCCACGGGAGTCTGTTCACCCCCTGTCCTGCCGTCCTGCCCACTTTCTGCGCCAGGAATGGCACTTAGGATTGCAAGGAGCGCCAACCGTCTGCGCTATCGTCTGCTCTACAGCCTGCGCTATGAACCACAAGATCTGACCCAATGGCTGTTCATCAGCAAATTAGATGATATTTCACTTTTAGGCTTTTGATGTCCTGTGAACATTGTTGATTCATTTTTGGATCCCATGACTGCTTGGGAAATGTGCAGTAGACGTGTGGTTCACAAAGTGCATCACATTTAAAAAGAAGAGTTGTATATTTCAAAAAGAAACGTTATTTTAATTGAGGATGTGAAGTAAAACGTCTGATTTTGCTTGATTTTAATCTCGATACAAATTAAATATCAATAAATCTAAGATTAGGGGGTCAATTTTGAAAAGAGCGAGGGGTACCTTAATAGAAATGAAAGACTCAAGGGGCCAGATCTTGTGGTTCATAGCGCAGGCTGTAGAGCAGACGAGTGTGCAGACAGGTGGCGCTCCTTACAATCTTCAGTGTCATACCTGGAGCAAAAAGTGAGCAGGACGGGGGTGGACAGACTTCCATTGCGATGTTGTGGTGCCGCCCCCTCCCCATGCTTTCCCCAGACCGCTACTGCGGAAGGCGATGAGTTGCGGGGGTGTAGTTTGTCCTGTAAACGCTTAATAACATGCACATGCAGCGCGCAATGTTTAATAAAGATGAAAGAAATAAAACTGTCCCTCCGCTGCGTCAGCCACTCTCTGCAGATCCAAGATGAGCGGGCGGGGAATGAAAGGCAGCAGCCTCAGCGTTGGACACCGTTAGAATGCACAAAGTTACCTCAGGTAAAGGATTTAATTGATCAGAAACTTTCATATTGGATGTGGAGGAGTTGCAGTTATGCAGTAGTTGCAAGAAAACTGTAGCTTATTGGAACATTTGCGCTAAAGCTGCAGGATTCATGGAGCGGCTGAATTGGAAAAAAAAAAAAGGTTTGCTCTGCGCCCCGTTTGTGAAATGCGCTTCTTTGTTGGGACTGAGCTGTACCTACACAAGCAGCAACAATGTAAAAGAACATGAGGCTTATTACAACGACCACCGCTGATGCTCTTCATTCATCAGAGGTAAACACTGACACACGATGTAAACGTCACCTTAAAACGCAGATTAGACGTGGTGCTGTGGCACTTGAAGGCATGTGTGGTGTGTTTATGGTGTTAGGGGTGTGTGTGTGTAATGGTGTTATTATAGACGGGTTAAAATCCTGGTAATGGGTTTTGAGCGCCACGGTGTGGCATGGTGTGGGAGTGCCCCCGAGTAAGTGTTACTCGGGGCTGTGTATATATTGTCCCACCTTTTTGGTTATATATTTGTTTTATGTACCTGGTTGAGTGTGCGTTAGTCGTCTTGTGTATTTTATTTTGTTAGTCCAACGCTGAGAACATCCGGTCTGGGAGTATATAGGGATGGCTCCTCCTCTTCTCCTCTTCCTCCCTCTCCTCCCTCGTCTTGAACGAGGTGAGCGGGTTTAAGGCATCGGTAGCCATCACATTGTTAAAATGCATATCATAGGCTTTTAACTTGTCCTTTATGTTGTTTATATTGTTTTATCATTAGTCATGTCTGTATTTTGTACTTACGTGTATTTTGTTTCGTTTACTCCCGAAGACCACGTTGGGTCAACTCCACCTGCTAGTGGGCTAACGCCGTTTTGTTCTGTCACCAGGTATATATGTATATTCTTTATGTTCTCTCTGATATCTGTGTCTTGAGACGAGACCACGTTGGGTCAACTCCACCTGCTAGTGGGCTAACGCCGTTTTGTTCTGTCACCAGAAATAAATGGGCTTGGAGCGTTGCTCCCCCCCAACTACAGCCTGGGTCTCTCTGAGTATATCAGAGCACAGCAAACACAACGCAGAGCAACATAGCATAGGTCACATTGGTGCCGTGACTCCGTTTCGAACTGGACCAGACGTCGCTGGGTCCACGGTGTCTAGTAGCTGGGCTCCAGGACGGTTCTCCTGCGCCACCGCCGCTTCGCCACTGGGAGCCGCCATCGCCACACGAGGGCTGTTCGCGCTCAGACCACCGGAGCGGGAAACTACATCGGTGACGTCAGCGACTTCTTCGCGCCGCTGATATGGACTCGGAGGAGCTGCACACGCCTGCCATGGCCGGCAGGGGCGCGGAGCTCTGGTGTCTCCTCTCCCGTTTCCTTTAAGTGATGTGGGTGTAGTGTTACTCGAGGCAGAGCTATGCCTCGTGACATGAATAATGTGAGTTTTGGTCTGCCTAAGTGCAGCACGGGACATGTGTTTGATGATGAAACTGTGGGGGAATGAACCAGATGGGTGAAATGATGCAACAGATGGGTCACATGTTAGCTGATAATATTGTTCTAGGTTGAACACGTCTGGCTCTTCTGCCGAGTCTCCCAGGGCTCCTGATTCGCCTCCACAGGCCAATGATTTCATGTATAGTCGTAGTTTAAACCTTTCAAATGTCACGTTTATTGAAAAAGGTGCCAAAGAGCCACCGGTCTATAGAGGGATGGTTCAGATGTTTTGGCTATCGATGAAAGGGAAGATTTGATGAAGGTTTATCTCCGCAAAAGTAATATCCCCGTTGAATGCAGAACGGAGGAAATCCTTATCTATTTAAAGGGCAAAGCTAGAAATGTTGTGAAGCTGGGTATTAAAAATGGGGGTCTGTATTCCACGTAAACATTTTGGCGCTGGGCTGTGCTCCTCGGTCCCACTCGCGGAGTTTTACTCCATTCGCCCCACGGTTAATGAGGATCTGTATGATTTTGGTTACGGTTAAACAATGCTGCGGACACTGCCATTAGCTGCCTCGCGGGTCGGGGAAATTCTCCGATATTCCTGGGGAGGACGTCACCCGGTTATTCATAAGACACTGCCCGAACAAAGAGCTTTCTTACACATTCCGGTCTAAGACTATCGATAAGTGGTCGGCTCGCGATGTCCAGGAGGTGCTGGACGAGTACCATTTTGAAAATAGCTCTAGAAGAGCCGGTGTAATGAATACGGTTGCTGTGAATAAAGGTGACATTGCCGCTGATGTACTTCCCACTGCTAACGTATCTGACCACTCAGCGCTTGAGAAGCTAGCCGCCATGTTGGAAAGGGTTTTGTCGCAAACTCAAGATGGCGCCCAGGTTGCCCAGACACCTCGTCGAGACACATGGTATCCCAAAATAGGCGGTTTAAACAGCGTGCCGTGTGCGGTCTGTAGAGATGTGTCCCACACCACGTACACGCATTGTTGGAAGCATAAACTGTGTTTTCGGTGCCACACGCAGGGCCACTCCAGCCACGCTTGTTCCCGGGGCGTTGACACTTCTCCCTCCGGGCCTCAAGGGAAACTAGTAAGTCTGCGTGTAGGGAGGACAGCGTAGATGGGGATTCTTCACCTCCCACAATGGACAGTGCGGTACATCTTGGTTCCGGGCGTGCAGCTTACAGCGACAAAGTGCCGCTGGGCAAGACACCAGTTGTGCAGGTATTACAAAGACTTTCAGAAACCGACTCGTTATTTCACACGGTCGTTATCATGGACAACGGTTACGTCATCAAGGCCTTAGTGGACAGTGGATCTATGGCGTGCACTATAGTGAAGAGATTGATTCAATACTGAAGAGGGATTATCCGGAGATTGACAGGAAGCGAGCGGATGAGTATGTCATCGTGGGCTGCGGAGGTCAACCGGTAATGCCTACCGCTCTGTACGACCTCTCTGTTTTGGTGTACGGTATCAAGGTCGTCGTCCCGGTCCTAGTGGTACCCGGCCAGTCCGACAGCATGATCCTGGGGAGTAACGTGTTGAAATGGCTCATGAAGAGGATCGAAGACGGAGAAATAGACTCGAGTAAGATGGCGCTTTCGGTAAAGAGCTACCCCAGCTGCTATCACTGTTGTCCCATACAGTGCAACGTACGGACACCTCGGCGCTGGATTTTGGGACTGCAAAATTAAAAAGGTGTGTCACGCTGCAGCCTTTGACTGAACATTTGGTGTGGGCTAAATTACCGTCTGTAGACGCTTCGGCGGTGGGGAGCTCTGTTATCGTAGAACCCACTCGATCTAAAACGAGACCAGCGCAGATCTTGGTGGGGAGAGTTGTCACCACTGTGTATGGGGATGGGTGGGTTCCCGTTAAAATAGTGAACCCTACAGAGAAAGCACTCACTCTGAAGAAGAATGCCAAACTGGTGGATGTTTCGCCTAGTTTGTCAGTGCAAGATCTACCGGAGCCTCAACGAGTTCAATCAAATATCCAGCGCACGACGGAGACTCCAGTTTTGAAAACTGAGAACGAGATAAACAAGACCCTCATCGACATGGGACTCTCGGAAGTTGACATCACGTCGTGTGAAGTGTCCTTGGAGTGGAAAAACAAGCTACTCAACCTGATCGAGCGATACGACTCCACATTCTCTAGGCACAAGATGGATTGTGGAGAGGCGAAAGACTTTGTGCACAGGATACGGTTGATGGATGACAAGCCGTTCAGACTCCCATACAGGCGTGTCCCTCCTTGCCATTATGAGAAACTGAGGACAGCTTTGAACGAGATGGAGGAAGTCGGGATCATCAAGAAGTCCCAGAGCGAGTATGCGTCTCCGCTAGTCCTCGTCGTGAAACCCAATGGTGATTACGCATCTGTAATGACTTTCAGTGGCTTAATGCGAGAACTATTAAAGATGCACACCCCTTGCCCCACCAGACCGATGCGCTCGCGGCGCTTGGGGCAATGTGTTCTTCTCCACCATGGATCTCACCTCGGGTTTTACAACGTTCCGTTACACGAGGATGACAAACGGTACACCGCCTTCTCCTCCCCGTTCGGGCTGCACGAGTATAACAGGATGCCCCAAGGACTGACCAACAGCCCCGCAACATTCATGCGCATGATGATGTCGATCTTCGGTGACGAAAACTTTACCAGCCTGTTGTGTTACCTGGACGACTTGATGGTGTTGCGCCGTCTGAACAGATTGCGCTAGAGCGTTTAGAGATGGTATTTTCGCGGTTAGCTGTAAACAATCTTAAGCTTTCCCCCAAGAAATGTCATTTCCTCCGGCGTTCCGTAAAGTTCTTGGGCCACATCGTCTGCGAAGAGGGCATGAAAACCGATCCCAGTAAAGTCCAGGCCATCGGGGACATTAGGGAAGCAGACCTCATGGAGGCTGACGGTAAAACCCCCTGCGCTAAAAAGATTAGGTCCTTTTTAGGCATGGCTTTGTTTTACCACCACTTTATTGAAGGCTGTTCAGCCAAGGCTAGGCCCCTGTTTAGTCTCGTGTCGGAACCCTCCACTCCTAAGAAAAAGGGTAGACCTCTCAAGCCTAAGTTCAAGAAGGGTTTAGTGAGATTGACCCCCACTGACTGGACGGACGACTGTAGGGAAGCTTTCGAGACCCTGAAACATGATTTGATACACAGTGTGACGTTGGCTCATCCAGACTTCGATGCCCCTTTTATCCTGGCTGTTGATGCTTCTTTCGACGGTATAGGCGCGGTTCTTTCGCAATTGCCAACTGGTAGTAAGATCGCCAGACCTGTGGCTTTTGCCAGTAAAACTTTGTCTCAAGCCCAGTTGAATTATCCAGCTCACCGCCTGGAGTTTTTAGCTCTTAAGTGGGCTGTATGCGACAAATTTGGCCATTGGTTAAAGGGACGGACCTTCTCTGTTTGGACTGACAATAATCCACTGACGTATATATTGACTAAGCCCAAACAGAGGTGGGTGGCGAAGTTAGCGGCGTATAGCTTCGATCTTAACTATGTCCCGGGCCCTAAGAACGTAGCTGCTGACGCACTTAGTAGGGAGCCGTTTGTTAAGTCCTGCGTGGCCCACCGTCTAGTATCTGAACCGTACTCTCATCTGCTCGCCCAAGTTAGTGAGTTAGCGGACCAGAGAGTCCAAGACGCGTTTAGGTGCACGAACAACTGCCAACGCGTAGACGAGTCTGGGGATTCCGCCAATTCGCTTTCCCCACAGCCATCTCTGTCCCTCGACGAAGTCCAAGCGGTGTTAAGTGCCCAGAGTGAAGGGGGTGCCAGTCCGTTGCGTGTCACTTGTGCTGATGTCCCGCAACTAGCGTGTATCACCGATAGTGCTTCGCTCCCGCTGAGCCAGCTTGTGTCCATGCAAGAACAGGACGGCACCCTGAATAGAGTCTTCTATTACGTGCAAAGGCGGAAAAGACCCACCAAGCGTGAGCGCGCACGTGAACCAGGTGGTGTGAAGAACCTTCTCAAACACTGGGCGAAGTTGTCCATCAAGGACGGGTTGTTGTTCCGGTCGAAAAGAGACAATAAAATGAACGTGACGCTCCATCAGTTCATTGTACCGAGCGCCTTGAAACAACAAGTCCTCACTGGCCTCCACGATTCAGCGGGCCATCAGGGCCAAGCGCGGACGCTGTCTCTGGCCAGGCAAAGGTTTTTCTGGATAGGGATGGAAAGGGACGTCATTAACCACGTCAGGAAGTGCTTCAGATGCATCGTGGGTAAACGCCTGAACCACATGGACGTGCTCCCTTAGAAAGCATCCAAACCTCAGAGCCGATGGAGTTGGTTTGCATCGACTTCTGGACTGCTGAACAGACGGACAAAAAATGCGTCGATGTCTTGGTCGTCACTGACCATTTTTCGAAATTGGCACACGCATTTCCCTGCAAGAATCAGTCGGCTAAACAAGCCGCCCGCCGATTGTGGAATGACTTTTTCTGCGTGTATGGTTTCCCAAAGCGCATCCACTCAGACCAAGGTGCAAATTTCGAGAGCAGTCTCATGAAAGAACTTTTGACGCTGTCTGGGGTCCAGAAATCGCACACGACGCCATATCATCCTATGGGGAATGGTATTACAGAACGGTTCAACAGGACTCTGGGGAACATGATCCGTGCCTTGCCCCCACAGTCGAAAGCAAGATGGCCCCAGATGCTACAAATGCTGACTTTTTGTTACAATTGCACAGAACATGAGACTACTGGATTTGCGCCTTTTTACCTCATGTTTGGGAGAGTTCCACGGTTGCCAGTCGATGTCGTTTTCCAGCATGTGCTCGAAGGTACACCTGTCGTTGACCACCATGAGTTTATTGGAGCTTTGAGACGGGATTTAGCTGAGGCATCGCGCATTGCCCTCCAAAACAGTAGGACAGCTCAGGCCCGTCAGACAGAAAACTACAATCGTAAGGCTAAGGGCGCGGCTCTCGTCGTGGGTGATCAAGTTTTACTCGCCAATCGAGGGGAGAGAGGGAAGCGGAAAGTTGCGGACAAATGGGTTTCGACGGTGTTTGAAGTTATTTCCGTGAAATGTCTACTCCATCAAAGACCCTGACA
This sequence comes from Neogobius melanostomus, assembly GCA_007210695.1. NCBI lineage: Eukaryota > Metazoa > Chordata > Actinopteri > Gobiiformes > Gobiidae > Neogobius > Neogobius melanostomus. The sequence continues at coordinate 31,413 of VHKM01000813.1, read as the reverse complement.
CTCAGAAAGTCAAAACGGTACATAGAAATCTTCTACTCCCTGTCAGTTTCCTTTCGTCGAATGTAGAGAGCCCATGTGCGTCTAATTGCTCCTCATTAGCGAACGACGAACCAGAAATTCCTGTTGAGACACAGGACAGTGAGACTAGGATGATTAATTGGCTTTTGAACACTGAAAATGTTTCTTACCAGAGTGTAGAAGCGAGTCTAGTCGACGAAGAGACCGTGTCTGATCCGTTTGCTGAGTCTGATGTGGATTCTGTGGCGTTGAGTCCGTGTGATGGCGCTTCTGTCTGTGTTGGTGACCACACCCCACCTGAGAACCAATCAGAACTAGCCTCTGCAGACGTAGTGACGTGTGACGCAGTAGCTGACGCGCAACTGTTACCTGTGCGTACCAGAGCAGGCAGACTGGTTAACCCCCCCGCTCGGTTAATTTGTGAAATGAATGAACAAAATGTGGAGTTAGGGGACCCTCAATGCCTGTGAGATTCGTTATCCTTTTGTAAATAGTATGTTCACGCAAGGGAAGGCTTACCAGCTCCCATTGGTTTTGTGTTAGGGAGGTTTTGTGACTCCCATTGAGAGGAAGAGATGTAAAAATATTTTTTTTTCATGAGTATCACTGCAGTACGAGGGGTGTAAACGGCACTCCTCATACCCGCGTGGAGTAGGGCTCTACTCTGTGCGATCCTTTGGGATGGATTATTCCGGTTTTGGGGGTTACTCTGGTATTTTTTTTCTCCTCTTTCTGTAATTTTGGTTATGCATCCCCGATTACTCAGGATTTTGGGGGTGTACAGTCAATGCCATTTTGTTTTGTCGTCCTCATTCCCGCTTTCCGTGTGTCACGCAGTTGCGTGAAATATAATACATCTTATCGCCACAAGGTGGCAGGTGAAGTCCACTTCAGCTCTGCCGGCGCCGTAAACTGAGCTATAAAACTGCTTGTAAACTTTGCCTGGTCAGTGTGAGTATGCTGGGGTAATGGTGAGTGCAACAGACTGGCACGCAGTAGACCGGGGTTCGACTCCCGTCTGAGGCACTTTTGCTCCGTGCCTTTTTTTTTCTTTTCTTTTTTTTTTTTTTACATTTTTATTGTTTCATATACTGTATGTATTCATGTAAATATCTTGTATAATCTGTGACAAAATAAATATCCTTGCATTGATTTCATATTCCTTTTTTAAACACTGCTATTTTGGTTGTGCAACAATATCACTGTTAATAATATAGTTGTCAATGACAATCGACTGAACAGGTAAGGTTTTGTAAATGAAATCAAACATCTCTGTCCAATTAATCCCACAATTAACAGTGGTGTTAAAGTATGCCCGTGTGACCTGTGTAGTATTGACCCTGCGTTGTGTTGTGCTTATGGTGCTCTGAACCACGGAGAGGAGGCAAGGCTGCAATCGGGGAAGAGCAACGCTCAAACCCCATTTATTTACCCTGGCAGAGGGAAATAAAAGTTTTGGCGTTAGCCTAATATCATGTGCCCAACGAGGCCTTTCTCTCATGAGTACGGGAACAGAGAGAACATAAATGTACAACAACATACCTGGCAGAGGGAAATAAAAGTTTTGGCGTTAGCCTAATATCATGTGCCCAACGAGGCCTAGAAACACGGGGGGGGGAAACAACACGTAAGTACAAATTAATAACACATAAGTACAAAATTACTAACATGGATGATACGAGAACATTGTAGTAACATAAAAGACAAACCAAAATTACACAGATGCTAATCTAATAACACGATGCTTCCAGATACAAAACTCGCTAACCTTTCTCTCATGAGTACGGGAACAGAGAAAGAGCTAGCGCGGAGTTGACCAGTTATATCGACCAAACCGGAAGTGCCAACGTTGGAGACAGACTACCAAAACAAAAGACATACGTGGACTACACACACTGCCAGGTACATTAACATCACAATAAGACAACAAGTAGGTAATCCTATTACCAGAATTTAACCAGCTTTACACTCTGTTACACACACCCCCCAAAATTCTGAGTAATAGGGGGTGTCTTTAAACCAAAATTACAGAAAGAGGAGAAAAAAAAATACCAGAGTAACCCCCAAAACCGGAATAATCCATCCCAAAGGATCGCACAGAGTAGAGCCCTACTCCACGCGGGTATGAGGAGTGCCGTTTACACCCCTCGTACTGTGGTGATACTCATGAAAGGGAAAAAAAAAAAATTTCTTTACACCTCTTCCTCTCAATGGGAGTTCCAAAAACCTCCTTAACACAAAACCAATGGGAGCTGGTAAGCCTTCCCATGCGTGAACATACTATTTACAAAAGAGAAAACAAATCTCACAGGTATTGAGGGTCCCCTTAACTCTACATTTTGTTCATTCATTTCACAAATTAACCGAGCGGGGGGGTTAATCAATCTGCCTGTTCTGGTACGCACAGGTAACAGATGCGCGTCAGCTACTGCGTCACACGTCACTACATCTGCAAGGGCAGATTCTGATTGGTTCTCAGGTGAGTTGTGGTCGCTCACACTAATTGGCAATTGAGAAAGCGCGCTCTCAGATTCAACACGGACTGAAGCGCTGCCACACGGACTCAACGCCACAGAATCCACATCAGATTCAGCAAACGGATCAGACACAGTCTCTTCGTCGACTAGACTCGCTTCTTCACTCTGGTAAGAACCATTTTCAGTGTTCAACAGCCAATTAATCGTCCTAGTCTCACTATCCTGTGTCTCAACAGGAATTTCTGGTCCGTCGTTCGCTAATGAGGGGCAATTAGACGCACATGGGCTCTCTACATTCGACGAAAGGAAACTGACAGGGAGTAGAAGATTTCTATGTACCGTTTTGACTTTCTGAGTGTCAGGATCTTTGATGGAATAGACATTTACGCCCGGTCTCACGGAGATAACTTCAAACACCGTCGAAACCCATTTGTCCGCGACTTTCCGCTTCCCTCTCTCCCCTCTATTGGCGAGTAAAACTTGATCCCCCACGACGAGAGCCGCGCCCTTAGCCTTACGATTGTAGATTTCTGTCTGACGGGCTTGAGCTGTCCTACTGTTTTGGAGGGCAATACGCGATGCCTCAGCTAAATCCCGCCTCAAAGCCGCAATAAACTCATGGTGGTCAACGACAGGTGTACCCTCGAGCACATGTTGGAAAACAATATCGACAGGCAACCGTGGGACTCTCCCAAACATGAGATAAAAGGGCGCAAATCCCGTGGTCTCATGTTCAGTGCAGTTGTAGCAAAAAGTCAGCATCTGCAACATCTGGGGCCATCTTGCTTTCGACTGCGGGGGCAAAGCACGGATCATGTTCCCCAGAGTCCTGTTGAACCGTTCTGTGATGCCATTCCCCATAGGATGGTATGGCGTCGTGTGCGATTTCTGGACCCCAGACAGCGTCAAAAGTTCTTTCATGAGACTGCTCTCGAAATTTGCACCTTGGTCTGAATGGATGCGCTTTGGGAAGCCATACACGCAGAAAAAGTCACTCCACAATCGGCGGGCGACTTGTTTAGCAGACTGATTCTTGCAGGGAAATGCGTGCGCCATTTTCGAAAAATGGTCAGTAACGACCAAGACATCGACACATTTTTTGTCCGTCTGTTCAGCAGTCCAGAAGTCGATGCAAACCAACTCCATTGGCTCTGAGGTTTGGATACTTTCCAAGGGAGCACGTCCGTGTGGTTCAGGCGTTTTACCCACGATGCATCTGAAGCACTTCTTGACGTGGTTGATGACATCCCTTTCCATCCCTATCCAGAAAAACCTTTGCCTGGCCAGAGATAGCGTCCGCGCTTGGCCTTGGTGGCCCGCTGAGTCGTGGAGGCCAGTGAGGACTTGTTGTTTCAAAGCGCTCGGAACGACGAACTGATGGAGTGTCACGTTCATTTTATTGTCTCTTTTCGACCGGAACAACAACCCGTCTTTGATGGACAACTTTGCCCAATGTTTGAGGAGGTTCTTAACACCACCTGGTTCGCGTGCGCGCTCACGCTTGGTGGGTCTTTTACGCCGTTGCACGTAATAAAAGACTCGACTCAGGGTGCCATCCTGTTCTTGCATGGACACAAGCTGGCTCAGCGGAAGTGAAGCACTGTCGGTGATACACGCTAGTTGCGGGACATCAGCACAAGTGACACGCAACGGGCTGGTACCCCCTTCACTCTGTGCGCTTAACACCGCTTGGACTTCGTCGAGGGACAGAGATGGCTGTGGGAAAAGCGAATTGGCGGAATCCCCGGACTCGTCTACACGTTGGCAGTTATTTGTGCACCTAAACGCGTCTTGGACTCTCTGGTCCGCTAACTCACTAACTTGGGCGAGCATGTGAGAGTACGGTTCAGACACTAGACGGTGGGCTACGCAGGACTTAACAAATGGCTCCCTACTGAGCGCGTCAGCAACCACATTCTTAGGGCCCGGGACATAGTTAAGGTCGAAGCTATACGCCGCTAACTTCGCCACCCACCTTTGTTCACAAGCGTCGAGTTTGGCTTAGTCAATATATACGTCAGTGGATTATTGTCAGTCCAAACAGAGAAGGTCCGTCCCTTTAACCAATGGCCAAATTTGTCGCATACAGCCCACTTAAGAGCTAAAAACTCCAGGCGGTGAGCTGGATAATTCAACTGGGCTTGAGACAAAGTTTTACTGGCAAAAGCCACGGGTCTGGCGATCTTACTGCCAGGTGGCAATTGCGAAAGAACAGCGCCTATCCCGTCGAAAGAAGCGTCTACAGCGAGGATAAAAGGGGCCTCGAAATCTGGATGAGCCAACGTCACACTGTGTATCAAATCATGTTTGAGGGTCTCGAAGGCTACCCTACAGTCGTCAGTCCAGTCAGCGGGTTTCAGTCTCACTAAACCTTTCTTGAACTTAGGCTTGGGGGGTCTGCCCTTTTTCTTGGAAGTGGAGGGTTCTGACACGAGACTAAACAGGGGCCTAGCCTTGGCTGAACAGCCTTCAATAAAGTGGTGGTAATACAGGGCCATGCCTAAAAAGGACCTAATCTTTTTAGCACAGGGGGTCCTACCATCTGCCTCCATGAGGTCCGTTTCCTTAATGTCCCCGATGGCCTGGACTTTACTGGGGTCAGTTTTCATGCCTTCTTCGCAGACGATGTGGCCCAAAAACTTTACAGAACGCCGGAGGAAGTGACATTTCTTGGGGGAAAGCTTAAGGTTGTTTGCAGCTAACCGCGAGAATACCATCTCTAACCGCTCTAGCGCAATCTGTTCGGACGGCGCAAACACCATCAAATCGTCCAAGTAACACAACAGGCTGGTGAAGTTTTATCACCGAAGACCGACATCATCATGCGCATGAATGTCGCGGGGCTGTTGGTCAGTCCTTGGGGCATCCTGTTATACTCGTGTAGCCCGAACGGGGAGGAGAACGCAGTGTACCGTTTGTCGTCCTCGTGTAGCGGAACGTTGTAAAATCCCGAGGTGAGATCCATGGTGGAAAAAAATACATTGCCCCCAAGCGCCGCTAGCGCATCGGTCTGGTGGGGTAACGGGTGTGCATCTTTAATAGTTCTCGCATTCAGCCACCGAAAGTCATTACAGATGCGCAAATCGCCATTGGGTTTCACGACGAGGACTAGCGGAGACGCATACTCGCTCTGGGACTTCTTGATGATCCCGACTTCCTCCATCTCATTCAAAGCTGTCCTCAATTTCTCATAGTGACACGGAGGGACACGCCGGTATGGTAGTCTGAACGGCTTGTCATCCATCAACCGTATCCTGTGCACAAAGTCTTTCGCCTCTCCACAATCCATCTTATGCCTGGAGAACGTGGAGTCGTATCGCTCGACCAGGTTGAGTAGCTTGTTTTTGAAAGTCTTTGTAATACTTGTACAACTGGTGTCTTGCCCAGCGGCACTTTGTCGCTGTAAGCTGCACGCCCGGGACCAAGATGTACCGCACTGTCCATTGTGGGAGGTGACGAATTCCCATCTACGCTGTTCTCCCCTATGCGCAGACTTACTAGTTTCCCTTGAGGCCCGGAGGGAGAAGTGTCAACGCCCTGGGGACACGCATTGCTAATGTGGCCCTGTTCATGGCACCGAAAACACAGTTTATGCTTCCAACAATGTGTGTACGCGGTGTGGGACACATCTCTACAGATCGCGCAAGGCATGCTGTTTAAACTGCTAGCACTGGGAAACCGCGTGTCTCGACGTGGCCTATGCGTTACCTGGGCGCCATCTTGGGACTGCGACAAAACCTTTTTCAACATGGCGGCCAGCTCCTCGAATGCGGAGTGGTCGGGCATGTTAGCAGTGGGGGCTACGATAGCGGGAATATCACTTTATTCACAGAAACCATATTCAACACCCCTGTCTTTCTAGAGCTATTTTCTAAGTGGTACTCGTCCAGCACCTCCTGAACCTCACGAGCCGTCCACTTATCAATGGTCTTAGACCGGAATGTGTAAGACAGCTCTTTGTTTGGGCAATGTCTTATGAACAACCGCGTGACATCCTCCCCTGGAACCTCGGAGAATTTCCCCAACCCCGCAAGGCAGCTAATAGCAGTGTCCGCAGCATTATTTAACCGTAACCAAAAATCATACGGGTCCTCATTAGCTGTGGGCCGGATGGAATAAAAGTCAGCCAGAGGAACCGAGGAGCATAAACCCGCACCAAAATGTTTACGTAGGAGACCGAAAATGGCCTCGGGCCCATGTGTGGAATCCAGCCCGCCATTTTTTATACCCAGCTTAGCGACATTTCTGGCTTTGCCCCTCAAATGTACAAGTATTTCCTCCGTTCTGCATTCAACGGGAATATTGCTTTTCCTTAGATAAACCTTCATCAAATCCTCCCACTCGTCGATGGCTAGGACATCGGAGCCATCCCCCCTGTACACCGGTGGCTCTTTGGCCCCTTTCTCGACAAAAGTGACATTTGACAGGTTTAAGCTGTGACTGTTCATGGAATCATTCGCCTGTGGAGGCGTAGCAGGAGCCCTGGGAGACTCGGCGGATGAGCTAGACGAGTTTAACCTAGACACAATATTATCCGCCAACATGTGACCCATCTGTTGCATCATGTCATTCATTTGGCTCATACCCCCCACAGTTTCATCACCAAACACATGTCCCGTGCTGCACTTAGGCAGCTCAAAACTCACATTGTTCATAGCACGAGGCATAGCTCTGCCCCGAGCCACACTACTACCCACATCACTCAAGGGAAAAGGAAGAGGAGACACCAAGGCTCCGCGCCCCCTGCCGGTCACGACAGGTGTGTGCAGCTCCTCCGAGTCCATCTCCGCGGCGTGAAGAAGACGTAGATGTGGACGATGCAGTTTCCCGCCCCGGTGGTCCGAGCACGAACAGCCCCTCGTGTGGCGATGGCGGCTCCCAGCGGCGAGGCGGCGGTGGCACAGGAGAACCGTCCAGTAGCCCAATCTCGAGAACCCGTGGACCCAGCAACGTCTGGTCCGGTTCGAACGGAGTCACGGCACCAGTGTGACCTGTGTAGTATTGACCCTGCGTTGTGTTGTGCTTATGGTGCTCTGAACCACGGAGAGGAGGCAAGGCTGCAATCGGGGAAGAGCAACGCTCAAACCCCATTTATTTACCCTGGCAGAGGGAAATAAAAGTTTTGGCGTTAGCCTAATATCATGTGCCCAACGAGGCCTTTCTCTCATGAGTACGGGAACAGAGAGAACATAAATGTACAACAACATACCTGGCAGAGGGAAATAAAAGTTTTGGCGTTAGCCTAATATCATGTGCCCAACGAGGCCTAGAAACACGGGGGGGGAAACAACACGTAAGTACAAATTAATAACACATAAGTACAAAATTACTAACATGGATGATACGAGAACATTGTAGTAACATAAAAGACAAACCAAAATTACACAGATGCTAATCTAATAACACGATGCTTCCAGATACAAAACTCGCTAACCTTTCTCTCATGAGTACGGGAACAGAGAAAGAGCTAGCGCGGAGTTGACCAGTTATATCGACCAAACCGGAAGTGCCAACGTTGGAGACAGACTACCAAAACAAAAGACATACGTGGACTACACACACTGCCAGGTACATTAACATCACAATAAGACAACAAGTAGGTAATCCTATTACCAGAATTTAACCAGCTTTACACTCTGTTACACCCGCACTGTCTGCTACTGCTGTATTCAAACGCACTCACTGGCTGCATCACGTTATTAATGGGCACTAATCCCAGTTTATGTATGTTATGTTATCTAATCGCCCCAAAAATGTAATTTTTTGTGAGCACCCCCAATGTTGTGCTTTATTTTCATAATCTTTATTCAGTGAACACCAGTTTATAACCTAAAATAAAATATGATTACCCTGTGGCTTAATAGCTCAGTCATAACGCGCAAGTTTCTGGTGCAGAATGAGCAGGGTTCAACTCCCACCTGAACCAAACATATACTCCAGTGTTGAAAGCTTCTACTAAATTATTAATAAATGATTACATTTTTTTGACATTTACATTTTTTTTACAATACTTAGTAACCCGTGAGTATTTTTATTTTTTTTAAGTTTACATGTTTATCAAGCTCCACGTGTACCGGTCTCCGCAACACTCACCTCAGTGATAGGCTATTAAAAATGTCTTGTCCTAAATAAAGGACGCACAGGCTCCTTTCACTTTATGACAGATAGCAAAGAAATTGCAACCAGATCAAATGTCGGCGCGGTTCATGCTAAACGCCCCACCAACACCTCTTAACTCCCACCTGAACCGAGCCCATTTCTATACTGAAATGTCAAAGTAATCAAACACCGCCTCTGTGGCGAAACGGGATTATGAATGACTCTCACATCAGCGACCGGGGTACGAATCCCGCTCAGGCCAAACTCTTAAACTTTTATGTTTTTATTTTATGTTTAAACGTGTTAGTATTGAATGCTATTTCTAAGTAATAGAATACGAAGAAGTTTAACTATTTTACTTTGATAAAATCAAAAGTATTTCAACAAAATGTATATTTTATTGATTTTAAACAATATTGTACTGCATAACTGCTGTATTTGCCAAAATTTGCCCACACTGAACATTTATTTGTTTGTTCTAAATCTAATAGTTCCTATATTAAGGTAAATAATAAAAGGCCATAGTTCAGTGGAATACAATGTAATCCATAGGTACAAAAGCAACAGCTGCACATGTACGGCCTGCACACTTTATTGAATTGCGAACATGGCAGTAATGATTTTGCATGGGTCGCGCCACGTGCTGCCATACGCTTTTAGATTTGGGTGAAGCTGAACTGGAGAAAATGCCCTCAGTTAAGGTGGGGGTTAGGAGGTTAATTTATGTCATTAGACCTACTGCATGACCCCCTCCCCCCAGAGGTGTGAAAACGCAGGGTCTATTCATTTGTAAATAGGCCTGAGAAATCAGGGCGGCGGGTGGAGCGTAGATGTCTCCTTTAAACACACTCAACTTACGTGTAAAGTAGTGAAAAGGAGTAATGACATACTGTAGTAGTGATAAAAAAAAACGTACTATACTGAATAAGGGCATAATAGATGTAATAATAGATATTGGATATATATATGAACCAGGTATGCATAATAAAGGACTAATTTCACTTTATTTAAAAGGTCAGTTTACTATATAAACATATAAACATATACACAAGACAAACATTTTTTGGCTTCTTTAGCTCAGGGGCTGGCTGCTGCTTCTCCATGATGTCTAGCACAATCTTCTCAATGGCGTGTTGAGTGAGAGATGAGGCGACTGAAAGAGCGGGGGGGGGGGGATTCACAGTGGCAGGCGGCATGGTGACAGGCACCGTTGTGCTACCTGCTGTGAGAGACTGCCACAGTGTCTGTGTTTCCTCAAGTTTTTCCGGACTGGTGTTCAGTGATGAGGATGTGTTTAGTTGTTTGCAGGTGTGTTTGATGTATGGTGATATGTCTAATCTGGTGGTTGGGTGCAGCAGGCTGTTGGGATCAGAGCTGGAGTTGTGGACAAGTGTGGCATACTCCTGATCCACAATTTTCAGCATGTCCTTCTGTCCGCGGTGTTTATTGAGACGACCATCAATAACTGCCTTCATGGGAGCAGGCCAGCGCTTGTGGTCCAACACAAAAACCCTCCCTCCTGTCTTCACTGGTCCGGTACGGGCTGCAGATGAAGAAGGCTTGATGGGCAGCGGGAGCAGCAGAGGTGTGGGCTCTAGGCACAAAGAGAAATAGAATACGAATGTCATCTATTTTATATTTGATTAAACTATACATTGTTTTGACATAGCTAGTGGGCTGTTACCTAACTTGGATGTGGAGCCTGGTTTTGCGTCAGCGTCTACAGAGGAAGCCAGAGCAGCAGCGGCTGTGGGAGCTGTCACAGCAGTAGTAGTACATGGCACAGGATTAAGAGAAGAGAAGCTGAAGAGCCTGGTGAGAGCAGTTCCACTCGCTGAGCTCCTGCTCAGTGGGAAGCAGCGGAGGAGGTGGCCTATTGACTGCAGCTGTGGGCTGGACTGGACGCTGGATGGCTGGACGGGCTAAATGATGAAAAAAAAAAAAAGCTTTATTCAATTTATACTCGTCTGAGCACTTATACCATTTTCCCACTCCTCCACCTTATAGATAAGGCCACACATGAACAACAGCAGAAAGCAATGTGTCTCTTGCAATAATCTACTTCATGTTTAACTTGGGTTTGTTATTAAATGTGTCATTAATTATATCAATAATATGGTGCTTTGTTTGTGCACAGCACAGCTTTGGTTGTGAAGCACTTTAGAAATAAATCTGATTGATTGATGTACTGTAATCGTTGAGGGGGAAACCTGAAATGACATTCTCACTTTGCTGTCTTTCTTCATTGGAAGGCTCTGAGTCAGGCTGAATGAGCGCTGTAGGAGGAGTATCAGAAGGGGAAAGAGTTTCTGGAGTAAACATTAAAAAAATTAAATACAGAAGGTGCATCGTGGTATGTAAGAAATGTATCACAAAAACAGACCTGGAACTGAGGTGTTTCTGGCCTCAGGAAGCAGAAACTTAAGCTCTTGTGGAAGAGGCAGAGGGACTTCAGAGGCACCGCAGCTGGAACAGCTGGAGAGAGGAGAGAGGTTAAAGTATCCACTGTAAAGGCTGAGCTGTAGTTATACACTGAGTTATTGTAAAGTGTTTTGGGTGGACCATCTCCTGATTCCTCCAGGGCAATGGGCACGGACTAAGCAGCTATAGAGAAGAAACTGCAATTAGTTTTTATTTTTGTTAAATCATTTACAGTTTAACCAAATGTTAGTAAAATGAACACACAGCATTCAGCTGTTACTTCTCCTGCTCGTTTGCTGACTTGTCATGTTTTGAGATTATTTAACGTTTCACATTATCCAGAATAAACATAATTTGAGGAGGGGAAGCACTCACATCAAATGTTAAAATACAAAACAGCACTCACCACTTCACACATATTCACAACCATGCATAATAAAAAAGTCACTTACCCTCATCGCAGATGGTATCAATTCATAGTCACTTGGACTTTGGCAGAACACACATGAGAGGAACAAAGCAGAAAGTGACCGGAACGTGGTCGTTGGGCCCTTGCGGAAAACCACATTGACTCGGCCAGGGGAAAACAACTGTCTTCTTCATTTTCTCTGAAATGACACAAGAAATTGTAATCAGAAACCATGAAATATTAATTTAAAAAAACAACAACTAAAAGAACATAGTGTGCAATCATTCACCAATCAAACTACTATAATTACATCATTATAAGATGTTAAATGTTGAAGTACAAGTAATATATCTAATTCCATTAGATTAGTTGTTTATCATGATACCACTCAACCAAATATTACAAAGCATTATAAAAAAATACAAATTATATGCCTCAATTTAATTAGTACACAAACAAAACAATCAGGATAACAACGTGAATGAAATAACTTGATTTGTGAGTAGCTTTGTATTTTATTACTCTAACTCATAACGTTACAGTACATGACAGCAATAAATCAAAATATAAACGTAACACAAAAAGCTTTTAATCCAAGTTGCAGTCGAGTGAACAACAATAAAATAAAAAAAACTCCGACTTTGGGTCTACTGTAACATTGTTTACGCACGTACTTATTGATTTGAGCCCTAAAACTAAAGGATGATAAACAAAAGTACCATATTAACCAAAATCATAAAAAACCCTGACAAATCCAGGAATAAATGTTAGCTTTAGCGTAGAATTACTACATGTGACTGATCGAGTCAATACATCGCAACCGCGTTACTGTAAACAATTAAACACACTCAACTTACGTGTAAAGTAGTGAAAAGGGTAATAATGAAATAGTAGTGATAAAAAAAAAGTGTTCTACACTGAGTAAGGGCATCAAACATAATGAAAAATAAAGCTACGTTGAAACAGCATGACAGTAACTTAACCATAAAAACTACTCAAATGTCTGTTCTAAAAGACAATCTATCAGAGTGTTTGCAAACTTAAATGACTAAAACAGTGAAAAGATTACCCAATCTGGGAAGAAAAGTTGCTTACCGTTTTGTTACTCACGGGACGGGACGCCAATGCCAGAACTGGAAAATTACTAGCAAAAACGGAGCCGCCGGGACAGCGACGCCGCAGGCCAAACGTGTAATTGCAAGGAGGGCAGTGGTTTAGCACTACCATTGAAAATGAATGGGGCCGGTTTAGGGCTGTTTAGCAAAAGAATCATTTGTATATTTAATCATTTCTCTCCATGTTTTGTGTCTCATGAAATAGAGCATGTCGCTGCATTATCTGCCACTTTTTGCTATATGTATCCACGTTGAAGAGAAAAGGCAAAATAAACAGCATTCAGTGCCCGGGGTTCGAACCCACGAAAAGAACACTAAGTTTATTTAGAGCCAGGTACTCTACCCATGAGGCCACCGTATTCTCACTGTCAAAATACTGTTTCCATGCGGACTTATACCTCATTACCTGAGCGAGTAATTCACCGACACAGCTACAGCACAAACATGTAGGCTATTACAATGCGCGATATACAAGGCTTATAATATGTTATAAAAGAGTAGGGTTATGAGTGAAAACCATTATCTCTGCTGTGCTCCATTATCCGCGTGTACCAGGCGGTGAAGAGAGAAGAAAGAGCTCACAAGTGCCACCTGGTGGTTGTTTGGGTCATTGCAGCCACTGGGGAAAAAAAAAAAAAAAGACGCGTGATTCACACGTGACACCACGTGTGTTTCACGCGCGGGAGGCGACAAAACAAAGTGGCACCGACTGTATGTAATGGTGTTATTATAGACAGGTTAAAATCCTGGTAATGGGTTTGAGCGCCACGGTGTGGCAGGGTGTGGGAGTGCCCCCGAGTAAATGTTACTCGGGCTGTGTATATATTGTCCCACCTTTTTGGTTATATATTTGTCTTATGTACCTGGTTGAATGGCGTTAGTGTCTTGTGTATTTTATTTTGTTGGTCCAACGATGAGAACATCCGGTCTGGGGGTATATAAGGATGGCTCCTCCTTTCCTCCCTCTCTGATATCTGTGTATTGAGACGAGACCACGTTGGGTCAAACCCCACATGCTAGTGGGCTAACGCCACTCTGTTTGAGTCTGTCACCAGAATAAATGGGTTTGGAGCGTTGCTCCCCCAACTACAGCCTGGGTCTCTCTAATGGTGTCAGAGCACAGCAACACAACGCAGAGCAACATAGCATAGGTCACACATGCACACAAAGATTCAAAATAATAATTAATAATGGCCATAGGCCCACAAGAGCACTCCGCTCTCAAAACTCAGGGCTACTAGTGACTCCTCGAGTCTCCAAAATCACTGTAGGAGGAAGAGCCTTTAGCTACCAAGCTCCGGTTTTATGGAATAAACTTCCAGCTCACGTTAAAGAAGCAGACACAGTCCCTACATTTAAGACTAGGCTCAAAACGTACCTTTTTGAATTAGCTTATGATCAGTGTAAAGTATGTAAAGCTCTAACCCACAGCCTGAAGCTGCCTTAGGAGAAACACTGCTGTGGGAAGTACGGTACACTGAGCGCTATCCTCTTCTTCTTCTTACTGCAAACTTTGTCTTATTATGATACAATATTTATTGTATCTGTAGTCTGTTCATTACTATTCACATGGTGTCTCCTGTCCCACTCCCCCTCGGGAGGGCCTGTCTAGATCGAGCGGAGGAACCCGGCTGAATGGAGGAACCCTGCCTGGATTGACAACAAGGACTAGACGGTCTGTGATCTTGGCCCGTCTGCTGAAGGGACTCCATCGGCCCTGGGTCTCTATAGCCTGTCCGTCCATGGGAGTGGATTTCTCCTTCTGTGGTTCTCCCCGAGGTTTCTCATTTCTCCCACTGGGTTTTTGAGTTTTTCCTTGCCGTGCTGGAGAGTCTAAGGACAGGGGACACCCGCGCCGCTCGTCGCCACCCACTGCCGACGCTTATTTGGACATTATGTTTGCCTGGATACTTGATTCACCTGAACTTTACATTGTCTTATTTACTGCTCTGTTTTATTGCCTTAATGTTCGGTGCAGCCCTATGAGGCAACTCCTGTTGTGATATTGGGCTATACAAAACCATTGATTGATTGATTGATTGATTGATTGATTGATTTAATTACATGCTCTTCATAACTTTCAGGTTTTACAAATCAAATAATTAAATTTATTCGGGTTCAAACTATTTAATTTTGCAGTAATTATAATTCACAAAATTATTTGCCACAAATGTTTTAAAGTCATTAACTTGAAACTTAAGGGTGGAGTATATACACATGTATTTATATAGTACTAAAAGTGCATTCTAAGCCACTAATGGTGAATTACAGGAAGGTTGGGATCACAACTAATTTATTTTTACACAAATCTAAATAAAATGCTTCATCTCTATTATCAGTGTTAGAACACAATACATATTTGAGCAGAGGTGGATCGTACTCAGTTACATTTACTGAAGTACTTGAGTAACCTTTTGAAGATACTGTACTTATTAGAGTAGTTTATATCATTCAGTACTTTTTGCATCTGCTTAAGTAATATTGTAATGAAGTATCTTTACTCTTACTTGAGTAAAACATAGTCACTTGCCACTGTGAGTACATTTTAAAGTTACAAAAGCTTCATGTCGACCTAAATATGTAGTTTGTTTTCACCCCCCTTTTTCTTCAGAAATGTATATTTTTAAATCATGATCACATGTTTTGATTCTCATAATTTTTGTCACAACTGAAACATAAATAGACTTTTACTCAGTTACTCATAGTACTCACAATATGATCAATATCCCCTCAGATATTGATCATATTTTCTGTTGTAGCAGGTGATCCGTTTGAGACACTGAAGCCCTTCTTGGGCTTAAATTGAAGGTGATGGATAAGACAAGTTTTCTATTTGCAATTGAGACAGTAATTCCATGTCACAGTGTCACTAATACAGTTTGTAAAGAGAATTTGTCATTGGGAATGACATTTTTTGAAAAAGAAAGCTTTACTGTAATTTCTAAGCTTTGGAGTTTCTGTGGCATTAAAACGTCTCCAATACCACCTTTTGTCGAAATATTTTTGTGGCTCAATAGATCGTACTTTGAATTCTGTTTTCGTGACAGGCCTAGGCAAGCTCTTCACGATAAAAATGGTACCTTACATTACACATACAAACAAGATTACAATAGTATTTAGATGAAACTCAATTCTTATATGACTAGGTCTACGTTTCTAGTAGGAAGTGCCCAATACGAGTTATTTTAATAACATCCACAAAAGTATCTTCATAGACATCCAGTTTGTTTTTAAGAAAACTTTATTCTCTCCATTGCCATACACATTCAGATTGTTTCCAATTACAAGATACACAAATATATATTGTAAATATATATATTTTTTAAACATATATTTACAAATACTTAACACTACCACTTTGGTAAACAAAACTAATTGGCTAAGGAAATATCAGAATGGAAGAATATGGTACTGAATTTAACATCCTTAAAAAGAGCAAAATCCCAAATCTATAAATGCTTGACAGAATACGGAATTATAATGTTTCATCACATTGAGAATCTTGTGGCAGAAGGACCTGGAGACTGATCTCACTGACCACCAACGGGGTAATGTCTGTAAAAACATGTCATGCAACACAATAAGACAACAGAACTATACTTTTTACAGAGTATTTTTTACTCTATTACAATTAAGTAAAATATGCCCATTTATCCCACATGATTTCACAATGTCAGATATAGGGACCATACAAATATATTGTTCTTAAAATCTAACACCATGAAACTTGATGACCTTATAAAATATAATACTTTGTTACAGATATATAAAGCTGTAAACAACCAGCTCCCGTAATATACAACAAATGTTTGGTAAACGAGTGGGAAGATACTATTTAAGGGGTACTCATAATCTGAAAGTACAATGTATTCATTCTATCCTAAAAAGCCACTGTATCACCCGGGGAGGTGTAAATGTGTGGAATAATCTAGAGGAACCCTCAAAAGGCGCTGATAGTCTACAACAATATGCATATTGGTAAACTGCATACATTTCTATCTTCGTGTTATGTCTTTTTACTTTGGAAGTCTTGTAAACATCCTGTGATTTTCTTCTTGTAAAACATGAAATGCTTCTCTCTAACAATGCTGCTATATGTAAAGTTAATGCAGACAATTGTAATTGTGTAATTCAGGAATTTGTAATGTAAAGTGTTATATTATTGTATGTAAACATGAGATGTTGTATTACTGTATCCGGAATGTAAATTAATCTTGAATATGGGGGTAGGCACTTATCGGTCTACTCCTTTTGAGTTTCTTTGTTGCTTTGTTTGTTTTCTGCACTGCAATAATGTTGTTGTAAATAATCACTCAAATAAATCCAATCAATCAATCAATCCCCAAAATGCAATAGGATAAATATGATCCCTTCTATGTTTTGGGAATGCAAACATTTAACTGAATTTTAGACTCATATGCATCTGTATAATTTCATGGTTAGAACAAGACCCTTAGATCATCATTTTCAGTTGGGAGAATATTATACGGTTTCATGACATTGTACATGACATTGGCATGGTCTGGCTCCGCCCCCTCTGCAGGCATTTATCCACCTAAAAGACAGTGTGCAGGCACACAAGCCCAAAGCAGAAGACACTGTGCCGTTTGTAGTTGGAAAATTGATGTAATTGTATAATTTCCGTGAAAACTATCATTGTGGGGCGACAGTGGCGCAGATGGTAGAGCGGGTCGTCTCATGATCGGAAGGTCGTGGGTTCGAATCCCGCCTCCTGACGTGCACATTGTCGTTGTGTCCTTGGGCAAGGCACTTCACCCACATTGCCTCCAGTGTCTGCCTACACTGGTAGCCCCCTAGGAGAGACCAACAGGCCCGGTTTGAACCGTGAGGCTGTCCTTCCGTGGACCCACCACCTGCAGAAGGAGCCATGGGGGGCTGGTGCAATGTGATTTGGGCAGCTCCGGCGGCTGCCCCCACGACCCGGCAACGGACAAGTGGAAGAAAATGGATGGATGGATGGACTATCATTGTGCACTGAAGTGTTGTTGTAATCATCTTGGTATGTGAAACTTTGTACCAGACTCAGGTGTCCCCCATGGGAAAATGTATACAAAAGATGACCCGTTGACCTGTCTGATCTGGTGATCTCAGTTCTGGTCTAAACAGGACGAGAAGCCACCATCAAACTGCCTCACAGTGTTTATGGGTTTCTTATCAGGCTTGACCAGTGTCTTCTCTCCCAGCTTGCTGTTCTGGGAGGAGGGTCAATGGAGGAAGTATAACTGGGAGTGAAGGGGTTAGAAACCTCAGACTTGACTTGAGGATTTGATGTGATCACATTATTGTCTTGTCAGTCTCACTTGTATTTTAATTGTTTTATTCATTTGCTATTCACAAATTATCATTTTCTACTGATTATAATAAATCACAAAGACAACTGTTTGATTTCCGTTATTAGTAAATTTCTGCAACTACACGTTCCTTTCAGAAAAAAACATCTTTTGGTCAGTTGAGCTTTTCAGTGAGGGCGGCTCACACCTGGAACACTGTTCCAACTAACATCAGGAACATCCCAACACTAGATCAGTCAAACTCTGGCTCCTGGACAATCAAACCTGCAGTCACAACGTGGACGTGTAGGTTTTACCAATAGTGTTTACAGTTTAATGTTTATTGTCTTTGTCTGTGTCGCTTTGTTTATAATGTCTGCTTACTGTTATTGTGTGTTCATTTTATTTTTTACAAACCATTTCATGTCTATTGTCTTTTGTTCTTATTGTTCTCTGGCCTTTCCTGTCGGTGAACCTGCCCTGGGACTACAGATGAAAATTAGCCATTGTGGCTAACTCTGGCGTATGTGGACTTTGAGGCCTGTTTGGTACAGACTTGGGAGCAAAACACAATTATGTGTTACATAAACAATTAGGGATTATTTCATAGATATAAAAATTGAACTTTGTTTGAATCAAGGGAGAAAAAAAAGATACCACATACCATTTAGAGCACAAATGTAGATTCCTTAAAAATCTCTTTGACGATCTAACTCTGACATATTGTATCTTACTGAATAATTTGGACAGTTTCATTTCGTACTTTTGTCGTCATCTGTTTTGACTTTAATGACTGTGTTGAGTTATTTTTACAGGACATTACATTTACTCTGTCAGACAAGCTGTACACTGACTACTATGTAACAAATGTTTCATGTTTTCAGTCCCATGAAAAGATCTAAAAATAAATTTGCTGAAATGTGAAGGTTACTCACTGTTTTAGATCTCCAGGAAAAAGGAAAAAATGTTGGGTCAAAGTACATCTGTCTTTAGTTGGCATCTGTCTTAAATGATCAGGCAATTCTTTTCCTTCTTTAAATTTTTTCATGACCTGTAGAGCAAGAGTATGTTTTCTATTACAAAGATTTCTATTACAAATTCAAAGTGAATGGAAAAAAATAACAACAATAACAATAAAAACAATAACTTTAACCTGTAAACACAACAAACCTTTAGGAAGAGATCCTCAATGTGATGCTTGAGTACATTTGCTCGGAAAATGTCGACTGTAAACTGGATCAGGAAAGAGCCTTGTGATATATGTCTGTATGAAACAGTATCTGTTCCAAAAAACAATGAATCATCTTTAAATTATTTGTATATTTTAATTCATAATTTATGTGTTTTTATAACTTGACTGACGAGGAGTAGAGGAGAGGAAAGCGAGGAAATCATCTTCCTTATGTCTGTACTGCGAATCATCCTCCTTGATGACTCCGTAGGCAACTGCATCATCCTCCACACTGTCGCACTTAAGCACAGACCCTGTTTCCTCTGAAATTTAAAACATGTAAACATTTCATGCTAAAAATATTTAATTACCATTCCCATTAAATATGTGTAATTTACAGCTGAACAATAGTCGAAAAATAATTCAGAGCTGTCGCCAACAGAAATGATGGACCAACATGATAGAAAGCCAGTAACTTTTATTTACTATATCCCCTTTAAATCAAACTTATACTGTAGTGTGATGTCACTTACTTCCCCTGCAGGCCTGAATGATGATGATCTTAGGTTTGTCCACCAGAGCAGGGCAGCCCATCGCGTTCAGATTGTCATAAATGTCGTCGACCTTCAGTACATCTGGCACTTTAGGTTTATGGTTGACACCATGGACAGCTCCGTATTGGCCGTGGGACATGATGACCACAAACACACTGTCTGTCTCTTTCAGCTTTGGGTGCTTGGAAAAATCAACCAAGGCATCTCCCATTTTCTATAAAATTAAATATGTTTTTCCAAATTAATGCAACATTCTTAACACACAATCAATGCACCTTTATGCAAATACCTCGGCCGTGAGGTTTGTGTGTTTGACCACCTCATATCCAAGAGTAGAGAGGAGTTTCTCCATGTTCTCCTCATCTTTCTCTGCTCCAGGTCTGTTTTTTAACTCCGCAAAGGTAATATTAGTGATAAGCAGTGCCACACGGTTCTTTATTGATTTTAAGGTCACAGGATAGATCTAAATGAAAGAAGTTAAAATATGTAGCACTGTTTTAAATGACAAACCCACATAATTTTTAAAATATACTTACATCTGAAGATGCGGATGATCCAGCTGTCTCCTGTGCAGCTGCAACACAGTATTATTACACAGTCACAGGTCTGACACAAATGTTTATACAGAGGGAGGTCTTTCATTTGAAGGTGAAGGATCAACCTGACCTCATCTCCTTTATTCATCACTTTGTCAATAAGATCCCTCGCTTTCTTAGCGGTAGTTCTATTTGCTTTGATTATTTTGTCTTTCTCTTCAAACTTTAAAACTCCTTCGTCCAAAAGGTTGTCAAGAAACTGGGTGATCATTTCCTGTGACACTGAGGGCCAGATCTTGTGGTTCATACAGTATCGCAGGCTGTAGAGCAGACGAGTGTGCAGACGGGTGGCGCTCCTTACAATCTTCAGTGTCATACCTGGAGCAAAACGTGGGCAGGACAGGGGTGGACAGACTTCCATTGCGATGTCGCGATGAGGCTTATTACAACGACCACCGCTGATGCTCTTCATTCATCAGGAGGTAAACACTGACACATGATGTAAACGTCACCTTAAAACGCAGATTAGACGTGGTGCTGTGGCAATTGAGTGTTTGGTTTATTTATGGGAAACTGTTGTTGTTTTGGTGTTGGGGTGTGCGCGCTGATCTACTGTACCAAAGTAAGCCGTGCACACGCTCAAGCAGACTTTTCAATGTAATTTCACTTTTGTTTTCAATTTGACATCGATTCTAAAGGAAGAATACAAGGCAGCGGGATGTAAAGAGGAAAATAATGTGAAGGTTGCCACAAAAAAAGAGCAGCGCCCCGAGTGCTGCTTGTAATGAACCACGCCTCTGTCTTTTTTTTCTTAAATAACGCCCTCTCCCTAGTGGCGCAGCCTTTAGCACAAACCCTGCGCCACATGGGCGGCAGGTAGCACAGCGGTTAGCGCTCGTGCTTCACACTTAGAAGGACCCGGGTTCGATTCCCACCTCGACGGGGCCTTTCTGTGTGGAGTTTGCATGTTCTCCCCGTGTCTGCGTAGGTTTCCTCTGGGTACTCCGGTTTCCCCTACCACTAAAAACATGTACAATAGGCCATGATGAATGAGAGTGCGCATGGGGGACGGATGGAAATTAGCCCAAGGCTACAATCCGGTGTGGTTTGTTCATTAACTTGCGCTGTCCCGACCAAATAAATAAAATTAAAAAAAACATGCAAGATTGCGCGGGTACCACGTTGCGTTTTTAAAGTTGTGCACGGACTGCACCAGGCGCAAGATCTGGCCCTGAGTCTTAGAAACTCGGTCCTCAACTTCTTTATTAAAAGGTATTATGAAATAATTACTTGGTGAAATTTTAGGAGGTGGTGTCTTCACCCTCGGTGGCCAGTCTGCAAAAAAGAGTGAAACATGTAAATAAAGCAAAGGTACAGTCATGATGTAATGTGTGCTGTGCAAGTAAAGGCTTCTTCTCTTCCCCTTTGCCCTCCACGTTTTTGTCAACATTTTGTCACTTATTTTGTCCTTTCCTTGTTGAGTTTTCATTGACATTACATTTTTTGTAATATCCTATGATAATAACTTGCCACTGTTTCAGATTGTAATGTGTCACTCGTATTTTTGACAAAACAATGTGTGGCTAAAACAACGTTGTGAACGAGTTTCTACAGGCATTAAGAAAACAGTTTAACCTAAGAACCTGAAACAATTCCATGACGGGTACACTTATGGAAGTTTTTGTGTCATCAGATTTGTGCATATTAAATGTTTATGCACAAATGGCTTATAAACACCTCCAAGTATGTTTTTTTTCATGAGAACAACATTGTAACATGGAAATAGCCCTACATTTGCATAATATACCCAATTTAAAACACTTTTTAAAATACAAAATCTGTCGACACCAAACAGAACAGGGTCTGAATAAAGTTACTTCTTCAATTGATTAAAATCTGATGACATGAAAAATCCTCCATGTTATACTCAGACCAATGTGTGGTAAAAGCCGTGCAGAGGGACAAGTCTAACCTTTCCACTCCAGATCCGCGATGAGATAAGGCTCATACTCCTCCAGCGCAGACAGGAGCTCGTCTTTGCCTCTGACTCCTGCCGACTTCAGAAGGCCACTCAAGAGGAACCTCATCTTGTCCTGTGCGGTGCTTATTGCCATGGCATCATTGTATTGCTCATCCTTCAGAACCTTCTCCTGTAGCAGATGATCCAGGATGGGCACCACGTTGGACACAAGACCAATCAACTCATTACGGTTCCTGTCCACGAAGTGCCCCTCTGCAGGAGAGAGAGAGAGGATCGGTTAGAGCCAGTGTGTGTGGCATTCAGGCTCCAGCTGATGGACATTCACAGACTCCAAATGGGCAGTGACTATTAATTAAATATTACACTAACATCTTACAGTGGGTTTAGGAGGTACAGACTTCATTTTGCTAATTTAACTGATGTGGCCATTGCTTTTAAATATTCAAAATGCAGTGGCGTGCTGTGGGGTTTCAGTCAGGGCCTTCAGGAGAAAACTGGGTTCACTCACTCAAACGCATATACATCAATCAACCATAGAAAGCTGTATGGAGGAAACTGCTTTACGTGGCATTTGTTCACCAAAGTATGTATTAAACTCTTAACCCCCGAAAAGTATCATGAAAATATAACAAAAAGCAACAAAAGAGCAAGAAAAACAAAAAAAAACTGTGACAAAAACACAATTAAAAAGGGTCAAAAATCAAGGGGAAAAGCGATGAAGAAAGCAACACAAAAATTATAAAAACAAGACAAAAACAGAAACAAAAACGGAAAAAAGTTACAAAAACACATCAACATTGAGGCGATACTCAGGCCTGTAGGCTGTAAGTTCCAGTCGAGAAGCGTTTAGATTTGGGTAAAGCTGAATGAGGGAAAATGTGCTCAGTTAAAGGCGGGGGGTAAGAGGTTAACCACAAACCAAAGCAGCGCTGCCTCTGCCCCTAAATGAACCTTCAGGAACACTCGTAATATACGGAAACACACGACACATGAGGCGGAGACGAGCACATTCTAACATGGCTGTTTTTAAGTGACGTTTATTTGACAGAGCGAGACATCCAGAGATCAACTCAATCCAAAGTAATAAAAACACACAGTTCTCAACCCTGCGGCTCGTCAGATTAAGATTTTCTATGTAGTTCGAAAGCAAAACATGCTCTATAGGGGTCACGAGTAAACAAGGTTGAGAAGCACAGACGTGTTTACTTAGTCTGTTATCCAAACTAATATTTCTGTCTACTGTATGTTCTTGAGTAACTTTTTGAAGTAATGTATACATATATATATACACACATTTGTGTGTATATGTATATACTATGTATATTATGCTTTTATTTTCTTTTTTTCTGTGATGCTTTAATTAGGTATTTATACCTCCTGTGTTGCTATGTTGTTGCAATGCTCTGAAGAAGACAGTTTGTGGTAGAAACGCGTTGGCGTGTCCCTCTGCTTAATAAAGGACTTTATCCTTATCAAGTGCCTAGGATCTTGTTTGCCACACGCCCACTTCCTAAGGCAAGTTTATTCCTACTCCTAGTTAATGTAGTTTGTGTTTTATGTACTTTATTCTTTTTCTAGCATTTCCTTTGGAAAAATTGAAAATTATTTATTTTTGTACATCATTTTGTTTCTTTCTAATTATTTATATCACAACTGAATCGTAAATAAGTCTTTTATGCTCAAACTCTCTTAACTTGAGTAAATTATTTTGGTCACTACTTTTTACTTCTACTTTAGTCAAATTATTTTAAAGTAAAGTTACTGTTGCTTGAGTAAATATTTGAGCTGCTCTACCCTCCTGTGGTCAGTATTGTAAAAAGCACTTCAACTTTTTAAAGATTAGTATGTTACAATTCCAGTTGTGCAACGCCCAATCTCCAGCTTTATTTAAGGATTGAGTATTACAAATAAAACTAAATTTTGTCTTGAGGGAAACGGAAATAGAAAATGGACTTACCGTGAGCAATAGCACCAGACTTCTGCCGGCTGTGACAAGAAGAGGAAAGAAAGTCATTTATTTTGTATCATAATAACAAGCACCGATAATATGGTTTATATTTTGAATGAGCTAGTACTATACTAGTACTATACTGCTACTATACTATACTATAGACTCTTACTGCTACTGCCACTTCAACTGCTACTTTCACCTCTACAACAACTACTGCTACTAATACTGGGCTACTACCACTAATACAACAGCTAATGCTACAAATGAAACTACAGAGTATCAAAATATTTGAAAAATGGTGCAGCTTCCACAAATGCTACTAATATTACTAAACTGCTGCAACAACAATAACTTCTAACACTATTACCACTTCCACGACTATACTATTACACTATATTACACTATATTACACTATATTACACTGGTGCATGCCCAGTAACATACTGGGCATGCACCAGCTGCAGCGTACTACTACTACTACTACTACTACTACTACTACTACTACTACTACTGCTGCTACTAGGGGTTGTGGTACTTAGTTGTTGAGCCATGCTTACTTCTTACTGATTGAGAGCAGTGGTCTCCAGTTTATCATTATCATCATGGTAACACTTTATAATAACTACACCTCATTTAGCCTTAATTCATCATGAATAGGGCTGGGGACTTTTTTTTTCTCGATACAACTACTTCAACAATACCTGCCTTAACGGTACTTTTCCTTACAACACAAGCCGCAGCAGCATCACAAACGACTTCATGTATGAGCAGAATTTCCACTTAAGTAAGGATAATGTATAGAACGCTGGTCATTATCGGGAAAATAAGTACCGACAGGGCGAACTGGACTGGTCTTTTTCACCCTGAAGGTACTTATTAATGACCAGAGTTCTATACATTATCCTGCTTATTATACAGCTATTTGATAGCTGAACACAAACAAATAACTTCATGCACTTTTATGAATGCGGAAAGGTTTATTTAAAGATTTCCGTGGCAAATAGTTCCCAAAAGTTTGCACGTTGCTTAGCTAGGCTAGTAGCAGCACGGCTAGCTACTTATTGCTAGCCTAGCTATTTAGTTTAAGGTGCAGTTAGAGAGGAGGAATGGTGGTGAATCTCTGGGTGAGTTGAAAGTCGGACTCCCGTTAACTTCACGAGCGATTCCCCAAACATCTCTCTTATGGACGGGGACAGAGATAGTGTCTCTACTACTACTGGAGTGATATGAAAAACCTGACAAGCACAAACTCCGTTGCTATTGTCAGCGGTCATTATTTTTTCAGAGGTCATATCAGAAAATAATGAATGACCTGTAGAACATTGGAAAATCCCATTCAAGTCAATGGAGCGTTCTACTTGCATTGTGAAGAGCTGTATAATAAGCAGCGATAAAAAGAGAGAAAGGACATTATTACCTCGAGAGCTGCAGGGCCAAACTTCAGCTAACCTTTCTAAACATAAGCTGCGCTGTTCGAAAACAAAGCAAATGTACTTCACATGTCAAAGATCTTTACACAGTGTGAGCGCTCAACCGTGTGTCTCGAGTATTTACCAAAAATGTCTAATACAGAGTGAGCGCTCACTTTTCCACAATCTTTGATATTCTCCTTTGTGCTTTGA
This sequence comes from Neogobius melanostomus, assembly GCA_007210695.1. Lineage (NCBI taxonomy): Eukaryota > Metazoa > Chordata > Actinopteri > Gobiiformes > Gobiidae > Neogobius > Neogobius melanostomus. The sequence continues at coordinate 5,768 of VHKM01000813.1, read as the reverse complement.
ATTTCCCTGAGATCTGTAGTGCCTTATTCAGTCCTGGTTTAGTCTGGTTTATGCTCAGTTTAGTAAGTCCTGGTTTAGTCCTGACTCACACCTGCCTGCAGACCGGCTCTGCCATCTCTAATAATTGCAAAAGTTTAGGAACTCGCTTTAGGAAACAGCTGCATTTGCGCTGAAGCGGCTAATTATCTGCTCACGTGTTCATGTTGCTTTTTCTAGACTCACTGTACCAAAACTTGGCACCGAATAATTTCTGTTGTTCGATCCCGCCCCCAACCGGAGTTTTGTGGTCGGTACCAAGTACCCAGCCTAGTACCCGGAGAACACTTAACAACAACTTAACTACTACAGTTAAATAGTTATTAAGTGTTAGTCACACTGAATTAAGTGTTGATCATCATTTATTATGGCTAATAAGGTGTAGTTCTTATAAAGAGTTACCCCTGGAGACTTAATGTCTTATTTGTAATGTGTAGAATAACCACAGACTCCGGATGCCAGGCTAAGTCTAGTTGAAGTGATAATTTAAAAGAGGATAGTAATAGCTGAAGTGTTATTGTCGTATAGATAGCAGTAGGAGTAGCTTATACCTAGTATTAAGTTTTATGGGCGAGTTGACTTTATGCAAGCTACCTGTCTGCTTCTTCATAAACTATAAACTTTATGCAAATTAGAATAGGCCTCCTGTACGCTCCAGTAAATATTTCATCAACAAGTGTGTTAACAAAGCTAAAGCAGAAATTTCTCACAGCTTTGACTTTTGGGCGCAAACAGATCCTTGGCTTCCTCTTCTGCAACAGAAAACAAACAGACAGAAAGAATTACAATCATAACAAATGTAATACTCTTTACTATTTGGAGAATGTGTAACAGACTTATTGTGCTTATTTAGGAGACAAATGGATGAGCAGGTCGGAAAAACAGATTTAAATCACTCGGTTAAATACTAAGGACTAAAGTCTAAAATAGTTGACGTAATTAAACAGCCACTAAACCAGTGCAAAGCCTTGGATCAACAAGTTAAAGCAACAGAGTCGTCTTTGTTTCGAACAGAACTAGAAAGTGAAAGTAAAAAACATAACACCAGAGTGACACTAGACTAACAAATCCTAAGTTGGTTTTGCTGCTGGACAGACACTCTCCGTGCGTAAAGGCGCACGCACTCACCAGCTCTTCTGCCACCCGATTCGCGCCGATGGCTCTGAGCAGCGCCACGGTAATTGACACAGCATTTCCTGAGAAGAGTCGCGAGGAGGTCAGCCAACCCATGTGGTCCTTCCCATTCAGCTGGCCCTGTTTGAAGCGCGCCGGTTTATGTTCGTCACCCCGCGGCTCCTTCAGCCGAGCAGTGAACTTGGTGAGGTCCTCCGGGGTCAGATCCAACAGCGCGTTGGCGATCAGGATCCGACGACTTGCCATGACAGCTCACTCAAGACGAGCGCGCGCGGGTGTCCTCCGGAAATCTCTGACACTTATTATAGTATCTGTAAGCGGAGGGGTGGAGCCTAACAACTTCAGACAACCTGACTGCACTGATGTTGCCAGAGTTTTACGCGTATCACGTCCAACTGGAAAACATGAATCGTTGGTTTATGGAACTGCAATGACCTCAGTGAAGCAGCCTGTTAGAAGTTCATAAAAAGATGATACAGCGACACAATTTAAGTCAAGTCTCCATGATACACATACTGGCGTGCACATTGTATGGCTAAGTATTGTATGAATTTGAAGTAAGTTAAGTTACAGTGCTAGGCCTACATTTACTTGAGTAGAAGAAATAATTTAAAAGGTTTACTCTTTAGTCAATCTGTTTCATGTGACATATACAAATAAATAGAAGTTTATTTCAATGTCATTTATTTTCTTGAATTCTCGTACCTTAAAGGTGCATTATGGAACTTGTTATGCAAATGAAAGAAACCTTGATATTCGTGAGTAATTGACCATTATTGTTGTGACCCAATGGATGTATGGTTATAATGGCGCCTTTACTTTCGATCACGGTCCAGGATCAATTGTTTTGTCGGTTTTGTATGAGGGTCCGGCATCAGAAACTCTAAAACAATTGATCCTGGAGTGTTGTAGAGGCCACCATACGGCCGCTGAGACACGAAAACATCAATTCCACATAAATGCAAAGTTGTTTTGGGTTTGGGTTTCCTTCTTTTTTTTTTTTTGTTATGGTGAAACATGTCATATTATTTAACCTTTATTCCACCTGGAGCTCATTGAGGGTAAAAGTCACATGTCAAGAGTGTCCGGCCAAGAGGCAGCTGCACATTTACAGGTAACATCTGTAACGTTCTGAAAAGTGGGTAACAAAGCATTAGAAACATAGAACATAGAACAGACACAGCTTTTAGACGGGCCGTTTCAGCTCCTGCTCTGGGGCTACATCCAGTCAGACCAGGAACTCTTTGGTGATGAGGTAACGAATGTACATGAACTGCGTTGTATTACCTTTAAATACAGTGTTTATTCATAACGCACAAGCCAAGTTAGACTCCGCTCTTTCTTATCATTGTGGAGCTGCTCTTTGTGCTCATGTCCTCTGGTGGTCATGAGCAGAGGGGACGGGGGTTCCTGGGACAGAAGAGGGGCTGGGGGTACTCAGGGACTGTCCATGAACTGATGTGAAACGCCTTTCGTCTGTGGGGTCTGTTACCTCCACCACAGGCTCAGGGCGTCTGTCACTGAAGAGATCATTATCTCCTTGGACTTTTTGACAATATGGACATTCGGCTCAAGTGTAGGGCAGGGCATCATTAAATATTGTTCGATACCAGAACTTTAACAATACTTTTTTTGATACCTACATACTAAAATAGCTGTAATTAAAAGAATGAATAAACAATAATGTTATAATTTATTCCATAAAATTGTCTCATTTATTTGAGCTGAAACAAACAAGTAACTTTCTTCAGCATTAGACATTAAAACTTCAAAAAAACAAAAACAATTGGAATAAAAAATGAATAAAAATGTCTGTACTTGTTTGAAATATTATCGTTTAACGGTACCAGCCCTAATCACCAGCAGTGAAGCGGCTCGCTCCTGCAGGCAATACTTCTGCAAACCGGATGCTGCAAGATTGCTAAGTTTTCTTTTAGATCAGACCAGTGTGGTTTCTTTATCCTGACAGTTTCCACAGCTCACTTTCTGCAATCTTCCTCAGAGTTGGTCACATGAAGTTTTGAGCTGACAAGGCAAGTCACAGTAACGTGACCAACTCTGCAGAAAGTGAGCAGCAGAAACTGTTAGGAATAAAAAAAAACACACTGGTCTGATCTAAAGACATCTTTTGCAAGTTAACACACAAAGACCAAATTAAGTTTTTGGATCGTGCCCAGTGCACCTGTGAAACACTGTGTGAAAACCATAACACTACACGCTTTTGTTTACATTTTCTTACTGTTGTTATTGCTGTTGTGTTTAGTTGTTTCTTCAAAGAGGAAGGCTTTTGACGCCACACACCCCCAAATCCCCCTCACTACACCACACCCACACCCTCCAAATGTTTATCTTATGCACAGTCATCCAACTCATATAAAATGTTCCCACATTTGCAAACTGCTCCTGAGATAAAACCACAGAAGACAGAGTTTCTGTGGAATATTGTATTGATTTTCAATGGGATGACAGCATTTTGTCCATTTTAGTGTGGCTCTACAGAAACATTTAAAAACTGTTAAAAACAAGGTCTACCATTGTATGACCAACCCTTAGGCCAAATGAACAAATGAAGCTCATTCAATTGAATCACATTTATAAAGGTTATACAAGTATTACTGACTCTGCAAGAGCAAAAATGAGGAGTTAAGAATGCATTTTGGTTCATAAAGAGTTAAAAATATAAAAATATGACAGATATTTGGTATGTATGTGTCAAGCAGACATAGATCTATGAGTCTGAGTTTTTAAAGTGTGAAAAAATATGAAAGTATAGTGATTTTATGGCTGTTAAAAGTAGAGGCCACTTTTGTGGCCTTAGGGTGCTAAGTGTGATTTTTTATGAAAATCTGTCACTACAGAAAACAAAAAACCTGTAAAAAATAATGTTACCACTAAACTTTGTCCCATCCCAAGGCCTAATAAAAATAAACACCTCATTCAATTTGGAATGCATTTAAAAAAGTTTTCCTGTTTAGGTATCACAAATACTTGCATGACAGTGAACTTTTGTGTGCATTTTGGCCGATAAAGGGTTAAAAATCATTAAAAATTTACAAATATTGGTATGTATGTGTCAAGCAGAAGTAGTTCTATGATTCTGAGTTTTAAAGTAGAAAAAATATGAAAGTACAAAATTTTATGGATGTTGAAAGTAGAGGCCACTTTTGTGCCTTAGGGTGTTAAGTGTGATTTTTTCAGCCCCAGCTCTGGGAAGCTAATATAAAAAACTGAAATAGCCAAAATGAACTTCTCCAGAAATGATTATCCTGAGGGAAATTTGAGGAACATCCACTGAACACAGAAAAAATATGAGGGTTAAGAGACTCCACACCACAGCCAGATCTTGATCAAGCTCCTGTTCTGTGTTTCGAGATTTCGACTGTTTGTCTATGGCACTCCTGTGCCCTTGCATGATCCATAACTTGACATAAGGCACTGGATTGAATTTTGAAGAGGAGGTCCCACAAGGCCGAGAAATAAGTAAATTAGAGATTGTTCTTTGTGTGCAAGGAGAACGGGTCTGTGTGCTATTAAGTTCATTTGTGAAAAATCCCCGTGCACACTCTTGCACTTGACGGATTAGCAATGGTGTTTACCGCTGCAAAAAGTTCTTTAAGTTCGTCAGGTATATGACTTTTCGATTAGGTCTTGTATGTCCGATAGGCACGGATGACAGCACGGAGTCACGTAGAATTAAGCGCCCACACAGTGATTCAACTTCCATCTGTCCATTATAACACGTTGTGTCTTTCAGCCAGTGTGGGGTCAAGCAACCCTTCTAGCTCATCAATGAAGGTATTGTAACTGGTTTTATTCAGGCACAACGCCCTCCTTTGAGACAGCAAGTTTTTTGCTACAACATAAGAAAAAATCTGTTAGTCCGTGCCTGTCATAACTTTTCCTTGATTCAGAGCACCCCTTGAAAGAGTTATTCTCAATGGCTTGTTGACTTTTTTCAGTTGTATTGTCCTGGGCTGCCGACATACTCTCATTTGTTTGACAGATTTCCCTGTGAGCCAGAAATCACTTGTGATGTCCCCTTTTCTGAAGATCCTCGACAGATAGTTCTGATATTCTTTTGCAACGCATCGCACATAATGCCCAAATTATTTACAAAAACACTTTAGAGCTTAAACGCTGCCAGTCCCCTATAGGTTTGTCTTGTTTTTGCATACCCGAGATGGGATCCAGTGCAGGCTGACGTGAAATGTCGGTAAGAGACTTCATAATTTTCCACACAGCTTCCACAGTTCGAAAAAACTTGATGCTACCCACCTAGTGTCCAAAATGCGTCCAATTTCTGCACAAACTGGACATCTAATTGTAATGCACACTCTTTCAACTCTTAGTCGTTTTTGTTAGTGTAACTGAAATGGCATAGATTTTATCAAGGAGTATTTTGAAATGTTTATGGCTCCCATCTCTTTTACTACATCTCCAACAGCTAATTCAAGCCTATGTGCTGAAACAGTTGGCCAACACAGTCAGGTTTGGGAAAAACCATATTTTCCTTGGGAAGTTCTTTCTGGCCAACCGGCCACTTTTTTGGCCGCCCCAAAACATCAAACTTGGATTGCACCGTCCACATGTTACTCCGA
>VHKM01000812.1:0-102060 GCA_007210695.1 Neogobius melanostomus | reverse complement strand
GGGGTTTGTGTTCAATTTGAGTCTGAAAACTGTCATTGTCAAATGAAATTAGGGGACAGATGTTAAAATGTCAAAATGTGTTTTCTGAACCCTGACCTACATGTTAGAAATATTTTTTTTATTGAAGTAATCTTGTGTTATTGTGACCCTGCCCGGGCCTCGAACCCAGGACCTTAGATTCTGCGTGTTTTCCAAAAAAAACTGACCGCTGAAAAAGTGGACGGCCTGCTTTCCTCCACGAAGCACCCAGCGTGTGTAGCGAGCCACACGCCATGATGATCGTGCAGTAGACATAGCTGTCGACCAGACGCCCCCCAGATGGTGGGAAATGGTTGCAGGCGGGGAACCCTGCGCTATCCATTCGGCCATCGCCACCACACGAGAGAATTAGGACCAGAGTTCTATTATCTTTAATGCATACACACCGTATAAACCATGGAAACCTCAGGATCGTTTGTTAAGTGATGATGTCATACTCTACTTCCGGTCCAACGGGAGCTGATTTAACCTGCCGACTCACCGCTCTTTTTTAAAATCGGATCGCAAATAAAATTACATTTACTCGGCTTTTCTTTAGTCTTGACTTATTCTGACATTAATTATCAAATATGAAGGCTTATTTTAGATATACACATATCTCATTTTTGCCTGGAGAAATAGCTAATATCGTTCTAATAAGGAGGACAGCGTTTTGGCCCTTTGTTATTTCAGCATTTTTAGAGTGCGGAAGGGGCTCGAAACCCGCCTGTTACCTCGTTACGCAGGGAATTCAATACTTGTCAAACTTCCACCAGTCCGTGCGCTTTTGATAAGCGTTAAAGCGAAACGCCACAACGAGACGCTTTGAAACACGTTTCACCACATTTCTGTGACTCGCGCGCTCAACAGAACCTATACCTAAGAAGCCACGTTTTGCCCTCTCTCTCACAACACGGACTTACGTGTTATATTTTATTTTGAATCAAATGGATAAATCATGTGTTTTAAGCGCTGCACTGGTTTGAGAAAATCCTTTGAAGTGAGGTTACGCAGCGCATAATGTTGGCAGCACAGGGCGCCACTGCGTTCTGGCACCGCCCACAGAGTTAACCATTTCAGACAGTACTGGACTGTCACGTCACTTCGTGTCCTGAGCGCTCCCTCCTTTAGTCAGACAGAGGCTGGTCATTCGCTGAAGCAGGGCCTGAGCTCAGGTCTTGCTGACTTGGGCGTAAAAGCAGTGTGCGCTTATGCCCCCAGCCTATGCGTGGGGCGGCCAACATATAGTACACCGGCGGCACAGTTATAATATCCCCCCCCCCACACACACACAAAATACGAACTCTAAGTTGTGTCAAGCCTAAAACAGGCCCATTTTAGTTACACCCAGTTTCATTTTGTAGCGCTGATGTGTCCGAGTCCGACCCGAGCCCGACTAAGTCTACATATTTTCAGAGTCCGACCGAGGGCCCCGTCGGAATGTCCGGTCAGTTGCAGCACTCTATTTCAGCAGGAGATTCAGATAAAGTTACGTTTTTTTGCATATTTATTTCAGTGATCACAGAATATTAAAACATATATAACTAGCCAAGTATCACTGAAATTAAAATTAGATGGACGATGTTTTAGTCCTATGGTTTAACCTTAACACCCACCTTAACCGAGTACATGTTCTCTGTTGCTTTACCCAAATATTAAAAGCTTCGTAAAATATATAAAAAAAAGCCAGAATAAGATGAAAATACAACAAAAGGATGACATAAAAAAAACAAAAGAGCGACAAAACCCGATTAAAAAGTGAAGAAAATGCACCCACAAAAAAACCCACAAAGGTGATGAAAACATGATAAAAAAGCGATGAAGAAAAAAAACTAAAGTTAGCCCTTTTATTATCTTTATCAACCAAACCAGGCTTACTTTGGTCAAGTTTGGAAGCATGTGCAAAGCTTGTTGGAAAAAGTGTATCTGCAGAAACAGGTCACAACCGTGAAGTAAGTTTATTCTGTGTTTTTATTAAGTAACTAACCTTGGTAGCTAATGTGAAAATGTTTTGCATTCTTTAAACTTCTTTCCTGCTGTGAAATAGGCTGGCTTTAATATTTGACGTCTTTCATGTTTCAGGCATTGAGGATCTTGATATAAAAAAGACTAGACTATTTGTGACTCAGTATTTTGTAAAGGCATGAATTTGTCATATCTTAATCTATAATGAAACAGGTTCACTTTACGTCTATTGGGATTATTATTTTTAACTGTAAGCCCTTGAACAATTAATGCTCTTGAAGTAGCTCCTTGCTCTAAAAAGGTTGCAGGACCGCCTGACTGTTAAAATATTGTTGTTTTTAATTGGAAGCAATCTTGTGTTTTATGCGACCTGCCGGGCTCGAAACCCGGGACCTTATAGGATTCTGCGTGTTTCCAAAGAAACTGACCTCTGAAAAAGTTAACGGCCCTGCTTTCCTCCACGGAGCACCGCAGCCGTGTTGTTGTAGCCGAGCACACGCCATGATGATCGTGCAGTAGGACATATGCTGTCGACAGGACGCCCCCAGTGGTGGAAATGGGTGACGGCGGGACCTGCGCTGTCCATTCGGGCATCGCACACCGACAGAATTAGGAACCAGAAGTTCTATTTATCCCTTTAATCCATTACAACACCGGTAACCATGAACCTCAGATACGTTTGTAAGTGGATGATGCTCATCACTCTACTTCCGGGTCCAACGGCAACTTGCAAAGTCAAACACTAAGCCCCAAGATGCCCATCTCGACTGCGCATGCCGGTGAAGTCACTCAGTGTAGCCGGTGTTGTATAGTGAGGTTTTCGAAGCCGAACAACGCCACCTATTATGGACTAGGACCCCGTAATACAAGCTACGAGGTTCGAAATCACGGGGAAGCAAGTGCCAGACCCAGAGAATTATTAAAAGTTACTCAAATTTATTACAACAAACCACATGACATCAGAAAAGTTAAAAGCTAGGCCAACAAATAAAAAGTGAAACAATAAAACGTCAATAAAAGAAAGGGAATTGTGCCAAAAACGGCGCAAAAAACGACGGCGGGTTCCAGAACGTTCACGCCACGAGGTTGAGTCGTGGACCCAAGGTCTCCCTGGTCTACTCCACCGTCTTCTCCCCCTAGGACATACAGCACAGACCAGGAACCTTTTCTACACACGGAGCGCCACGTAGGCTCAAGACATCCACGTGCCCAATGTTATCACACCGCTCCAATGCCCAAATACTCACAGCGGGAGCAGGGTTTCCCCTGCCCCACTGCGTGTTATTCGTGCGCGGGGTTTCGTCCTCAGACCCGTCTCCGTTTTCCCCAGTCGGATCGATTCCTCCGGATGGCGCCCCTTCCGCCTGCCGGTAAACACACAGGCCAGCAAAAGCGCACACACAAGAAACACTCGGAGCGCGTGGCTACCCACCTTTAAAGCACCACTTTCACTCAGGCTACTCACAGAAGAGGCAGGGTTTCCCCTGCCGCTGCGTGTACTCCACGTCGTGGTTGCTTCAACGTGTCTGTCTGTCTTCTGTCCAAGCGGCCGAATGCGCTCAATTGTTGCGATAAGCCCGTCCAATTGCGTCCTCGTCTCTGCGATCGACCGACGTGCGTCGTACCTACTCCAGAGTTGCCTCTCTGGCCTTGGGCACTGGACACCCTGCAACACTGTCGTCCGCCGCTCTTGGCGTCTACGCTCTACATTCTCACTGTGTTCCCCCTGTGGACCGTGTCATTGTCTGTCAGCACACTCTCCTTTTATCCCTGGCTCGTGTCCACACCTGCTGCTGCACTGATTTGTAATTGTCCCCAGGGTGCGACTAGCCAGTGACGGTGGTGTCGGGCGGCCCGCACCAATCAACGCAAAAAAAAAATGTTTACAAACATGCAACATAACTGAGTCACCAAATAATATCACAATATACATAAAGATTCAAAATAAACAATTAGTAATGCCATGGGCCACACCCCCCCACACTTTAATGTGCCAGTCCCTGGCCAGGTACTCAGTCGCGTATAACGAGCGGGACCATTGTCCTCTCGTTGTACGAGCGGACGACGGGCGAATGTTCAGCGTTCAACATTAGTGACAGTGGTAGTTACAACATAGGCGGCAGTTCAGGTGTTTCACTTTCGGTCGCGGGGACACAATCGGCAGATGGTTGGTCGGGAGCAATGCAAGGTTTGAGTGCATTCTATGCAAGGTCGTCGGTCTGTTTACCCCCTCTTCTGGGTTCTAACGCGATAGGACTAGCCGGAGTCCCAACAAGGTCAACAATTACTGGGCTCGCACTCCCACCACTGGTGGAGTTGCCATGTCCCGTCTGTCCAGTCGCCGCACCCACACACGTTCCCCGGGAGAAGCGCATTTAGCTTTGGGCTTTCTGGTCATAATAATGTTTCTCGTGTCAGCTGCGTCGGTCATTTTCTTTACGGCCAAATCTAAGCTGGAAAAAGTTTTCTGTGTGATCTGGAAACCCATCCCTGTAATCACGACGCGGATGGTGGTCTAAACCCCCAGGTTAATATCAACGGGGAGCCTGAGATGGCGGCCGAACATAAGGTACGATGGAGCGAACCCAGTGGCGCTATGGATGACATTGTTATATGCATGCAACAGTTCAGGGAGGTGCTCGGGCCATCTACTTTGCTTCTCAACCTCGAGAGTCCCGGAGCATATTTAACAGAGTTCGTTCATTCTCTCGACACGGCCGTTACCCGCAGGGTGGTACGGAGTAGTGCGGCTCTTGGAAATGCCATACATGCTACATAATTGTTTCATCAGCTCGATTCAAAGTTGGTCCCTGGTCTGAATGAAACGGGATGGGCAGCCGAATGGCTGGATTATGTTAGGCCCAAATTGCACGGACAGTGGTTTTGGCAGTCTGATCACGAGTGGCAACAGCCCAAGAATAGCGCGTAACATGTCAGTCATAACCAAGATGTTCTGGTATGAATCATTGGGGGCGACGCAACGAAAGAAAATCTAATGCGACCACTTCAAGAGGGTACGATACCTCTATCGGCTTCAGTGGGGCCCTTGTTCGGTCCTATCTTTTTGGAGGTTACAAACTACACATCCTATTTGGAAGCGGTGTACCTCCTTTTCCATACTTTGGCCAGAAGAAATTACGCCTAATGTGGGCGAGGGTCCGTTCCGTGCCCGCATGAGCTGCAGCTTCATGGCATTTCTTCCATACGTCCTGGTGGCTTGGATCTGGACAGACAATTTGAAAACAGGGTTCACAGGTATGGGGGTCAAACACTTTCCTACAGAGGATCCCCTGGTACAGGCAAAGTTTCTTTCTGTGTTGTAACAGTTGCTTAGCGGCAACTGGTAGCGCTTCCCTCTCGAGTTTGCTAGGATTTATCCCTCTTTCCACATACCTTCGGACAAGCTGAATGGTTGGGTCTACCTCCTGTAGGGCGTTCCAGTCTTCTCCAAGCGTCAATGCCGGTGTACCTTCCTGGTCGGGGGTCGTCGTGGCAGCGACAACGGCTGCAGTGTTGGTGCTGCCGTTCTTCTGTGCCGGAACTGTAGAAATCTGGACAGAGCATCTGCATTCACGTTTTCACGTCCGGCACGGTACTTCACTTCGAAATCAAAGGCGGCCATACTGGGCGACCCATCTCTGCTCTACAGCCCCAAGTTTAGCAGTCTGTAAATGGGCGACAGGATTATTGTCCGTGAAGACCGTGAATTTGGCTCCAGTGAGGTAGTCTTTGAATTTTTCGGTGATCGCCCATTTCAGTGCCAGCAGCTCCAGTTTTGAATGAGCTATAGTTGGAGTCGTTCTTCTCCGCGGGATGTAAGCTGCGACTCGCATAGGCAATGACGCGCTCCTTCCCGTCTTGCGTTTGGGCCAGCACAGCACCGAGCCCACTATGACTCGCGTCCGTGTACAAATTGAAGGGCTTGGTGTAATCCGCATAGGCTAGGACTGGAGCCTTAGTCAGAGCCTCCTTCAGCTGTCGAACGCGGCTTGACACTCCAGCGTCCAATCATTTCCTTTACCGAAGACCTCTTATCACTCTTTGGGATGCCGGTCAGTAAGGTGTTCAAGGGGCGAGCTATCTTCGCAAACCCGTGAATGAATCTCCTATAATAGCCGGCCAGACCAAAATGCCCTCACCTCTCGCACAGATGTCGGGACATTGCCACTCAGTCACTGCCGTTACCTTCCCTGGGTCAGGCATTACACAGCCTGTGTTGACGACATGACCCAGAAACTGCACTTCCCGCTGGAGGAGTCTACACTTGTCCGGCCTCAGCTTCAGACCATGCCTCCAGAGCCGCTCAAAGACTTCTTCCAGGTTCTGCAGGTGAGTATCAAAATCAGGTGAGTACACAATGATATCGTCGAGATACACAAGCAGGGACTCCGTGATTTGGCCGCTTAGACACTGCTGCATTAACCTCTGAAATGTCGCGGGTGCATTACAGAGACCGAAAGGCATACGCTGAAATTCGAACAGGCCTACGGGGGTGGTGAAGGCGGTCTTTTCTCTATCCCTGGGGTCGACCTCCACTTGCCAGTATCCGCTAGAGAGGTTCCAATGTGGAGAACCACTCGGCCTTGGAGAGGGAGTCAAGTGTCTCCTCGATCCTGGGAGGGGAAAGCGTCCTTGTGAGTGACAGAGTTTCAATTTCCTGTAATCGACACAGAATCTCCAGCTCCCGTCCTTCTTTTTAACCATGACGATGGGTGCGGCCCAGGGGCTAGAGCTCTCCGCTATTTACACCTCGGTCCAACATATCTGCTAGTAGGACCCTCATTTTCTTTATACATGAGGGGTGGCAAATGGTCTGAATCGCTCCCTTATGGGACTGCATCAACCGTGGGAATGGTGTGCGTGACGGCATCCGTCCTACCAAATCCTCCTCGTGTGTTTCGAGAACACTTTCTCCCATTTGTGCAAGAGTGTAGTCAGCTTACCAGCTTGCTCTGGTGTCAAGTGCGTTTCATCTACCAGGTCCTGCACGTCGAAATGGTGTTCGTCCTCATGTCCATCCGTTGCCTCTACCAACCCAACCTCCACTTCTCCGTCACTGTTGGGGGTCAGGTCAACGTCGCAGGTACATGAACGTCAGCGTCATCAACTTGGTACAGGCGGCCGATCTTCTGGTAGCGTCCTAGAGTGATGGGGTAATTATTCAGGTTTCTCAGGCGGACAGGGATCCTACCATTCTGACGACCGCGAGCGTGCGGGCCCACGGAGACTGCGTTCGGTTCGTCAAGGGCTTAATCAGGCCACAGTAGTCCCTTCCTGCTGGTCCAGCTCGAGCCCGTCCCCAACAACGATCTCGCTCCGTGCAGGGATCTTAACTCCTCGCCTTTGAGCTGGCCAGACGTATCCTCTAAATCCATCCTCCGTAGTGACAGCAGTTCTGCGGCAGAGGGCAAAGGCTTCTCCATGCCTGCTGGGAACCTGGGCTTTTGGCAAGCCAAAGAGAGGGGCTTCTCCTCGGGGTTTATAAAAAACTGCATCCCAACATGGCTTAATTATCATTCTATGCCAATTTATAAAGCACTACTGGAGCATTCATATTCCGTCACAACAAAAACCCTTTTTGGTCAATTTCAACACCTTCTATTTAAAGTCCATTAGCGCGTATCCTATACAGGGGATCTTAAGGCCGTTTGCCGCCTTCAGCTTCACGTACGAGGCACATTATTTCACAGCATAGTGAGAAAGTGTTTCAAAACAAACTCTGTTGGATCAGGGTAACTTGCGACCCAGTGGTCTAAAAGTCCCTCCATATCAACTCCACCGACTGACACATCCACATAGGGGCAATTTCCCACTAAGGCTGTAGCGGCCCTTTGGTCTCTCCCAGACCAGACCCCACTGCATAGGCCTCAACAGCAGGGTGACTTAGTTTAAAGCCGGCTGAGACACACGGGATGCCTGCAAAACCTAGCAATGTGCCCGGGCTGATTGCAATTTCTACATATAGGCCTAACCTCCTTCATCCCAACGGTTACCGGGGTTGGGCTGCAGGTACCTCTCGGTCGGAAGCTCGGGTGCGCTGCCGCGGCGTGCTGGTACGTGTGTAGGGCTAGCTGGTCTTAGCTCTCTGATGAGCTCACGAGCAAAGTCCTTCATTTGGTCCTTCAACTCTTCCACGATCTCCCTCTTTAACTCCTGTTTCCACGAGTCGTTCTGTTGGTAAGGTCTGGAAGGATTAGGGTCTCTTACCGCGGCACACGTCGCTTCGCTCAGCCTTGGACTTCGCGTTTCCTCCTCTAGTAGGGCCTCCTGTTGTAGGGTACTGAAAGTCATTTCTGGGTCCAAGCGTAGCACTCGCTTTAAGGCTCTGAGCAAGGCGCCATCCTCCAGGCAAGCATGAATTGGTCCCTCAAGTGAGTATCAGTAGGCGCGCCATCCTCATCCTGTTGTTGCAGCCTCCGATGTAGTTCCCTCAAGCGTAGCGCATACGCTTGAACGGACTGGCCTGGTTTCTGTCACAGCCAAAGAATTGTGATCTTAAGACAGACAAGGGAATTTCTTTAACATACAGTCCGTTCAACGCAGCAAAAATTTCCCAGCCCGATCGCGCTCATCCTCAGCTAGCACATTAATTTGTCGTTTAGGCAGCCCAGACAGTGCACCAATTAAATTCCGTACTTTTTGGGGTTCAGTTAAATTATTAGCATCTAAAAGACCTTGCATTTGCTCCTTCCATTCCAAATACTTTAAATCACCTTCTTGTCCTTCAAATTTAGGCACCCCACGGGGCCCCAGGATAAATTGGCATCATCATTTTTAAATCAGCTTTTAAAAGTCAGTGGCAAAACTTTTACAAAAATAAAATAATCTCTGGTTAACACTGCTCACAAACCCGTGATCCTGCCGACAGCGCCAGAAAATCTGTAGCCGGTGGTTGTATTAGTGAGTGTTTTGGAAGCCGACAACGCCACCTAGTTATGGGACTAGGACCCGAATACAAGGCTACGAGGTTCGAAATCACGGGGGTGAGCAGTGAGACCCAGAGAATTATAAAAGAGTTACTCAAATTTATTACAACAAACAACACAATGACAATCAGAAATAGTTAAAAGCTAGGCCTAATCAATATAAAAAGGTAGGAACAATAAAAGTCAATAAAAGAAAGGGAATTGTGCAAAACGGCAAAAACGACGGGGGTCCAGAACCGGTCACGCCACGAGTGTTGAGTCGTGGACCCAAGGTCTCCCTGGTCTACTCCCACCGTCTTCTCCCTAGGACATACAGCACAGACCAGGAACAGTTCTACACACGGAGCGCCACGTAGGCTCAAGACTATCCACGTCCCAATGTATCACACCGCTCCCAATGCCAATACTCACAGCGGAGGCAGGGTTTCCCTTGCCACTGCGTGTTATTCGGTGCGCGGTGTTCGTCCTCAGACCCGTCTCCGTTTTCCCCAGTCGGTCCGATTCCTCCGGAGGCGCCCCTTCCGCCTGCCGGGTAACACACAGGCCAGCAAAAGCGCACACACAAGAAACACTCGGAGCGCGTGGCTCCCACTTTAGAAGCACCCACTTTCACTTCAGGCTACTCACAGAAGAGGCAGGGTTTCCCCTGCCGCTGCGTGTACTCCACGTCGTGGTGCTTCAACCGTTGTCTGTCTGTCCTTCTGTCCAAGCGGCCGAATGCGCTCAATTGTTGCGATAAGCCCGTGCCAATTGGTCCTCGTCCTCTGCGGTCGACCGTACGTGCGTCGTACCTACTCCAGAGTTGCCTCTCTGCCTTGGCACTGGACACCCTGCACACTGTCGTCGCCCTCTTGGCGTCTGACGCTCTACATTCTACGTGTTCCCCTGTGTGACGTGTCATTGTCTGTCACACACTCTCCTTTTATCCCTGGCTCGTGTCCACACCTGCTGCTGCACTGATTTGGTAATTGTCCCCAGGTGCGACTAGCCAGTGACGGTGGTGTGGGCGGGCCCGCACCAATCAACTCAAAAAAAATGTTTACAAACATGCAACATAACTGAGTCACCAAATAATATCACACATATACATAAAGATTCAAAATAAACAATAATTAATGGCCATGGGCCCACATCAGGCTCCTAATTTCGGCCCAAACAAACCACACCGCCATTGAAATGTGTGAGCGAGTTCAGGTAGCGGAGCGTGAACACTGAAGTATATTGAGCCATAACCGTGAACTATAAGGCTTACGGGCATTGGTTTACAGACTATAAGTCTCAAGTGACATTTCTTCTGTAGCAGGCTGGACTTGCCACTAGATGGCACCAGCCCTAAAATATAATAGCCCTGCTTTAGCTTTACCGTCGTCTGCTTTCTGTGATATATTTTGTCCTTACGGGCTACGTTAGTTACGTGATGACGTAAGCACGTTGTTGTATTGTTGTGCGCCATGTACATGTGAGCTCAACGCTACCGCTCATTAAAAAGTTATTGTAACATTCGCCTCATCCTTTGCACTTACCTAAAGATATAACAAAAGTGGCGACGAGGACGTCTGAACTTGCGGCGGTGCTGTTTGCCGAGTTTTCTGCGGGTTGCGGAGCTCCAGGTGATAGACGGTGCCCATGCCCTCGGGACCGCGGAATGGTTCGCGGAGGGAGGTTCTGAACGAGCGCGAAGGAGAAAGGAGCGGCATAAAAGGTGAAGGGGATTTCGTGCTACGGACTGTGAACGCTAAAGGAAGAGCACTACAGTCAAAATAAGTGACAAGCTGATTAACCAGGCGCTAATATGGCGGGAGTTATCGGCTCAGTCGGCCCCTTTGATGAAAGTGTGGAGCAGTGGAGCTCGTACACGGAGCGTTTTGGCTATTTTGTCGAAGCTAACGGGATTGAAGACGAAAAGAAAGTGGCTACATTTTTGAGTGTAATGGGCCCAAAGACATTTAACTTACTCCGTAACTTGGTACAACCGGCTACACCAGGCAGTAAGACGTACAAAGAGATCGTGGACACGCTCACGGGCCATTTTTCACCCAAGCCCCTTATTATTGCGGAGAGATTTCGTTTTCACAAGCGCAATCAAGAGGAAGGGGAGTCTGTCATAGTGTTCGTAGCAGCCTTGAGGAGGTTAGCTGAACATTGTGAGTTTAAGGAGGTGTTAAACGACACGCTAAGGGACAGACTGGTATGTGGATTAAGAAATGAAGCGGCACAGAAAAAGTTGTTAACTGAAAGTGATTTGACTCTAGAAAAGCAATCAATATCAGTGTAACCATGGAAATGGCGTCGAAAGAAGCCCAACAACTGAACGCTACAGCAGAGTACACAAAATTGCAAATAGTCAAAGCAATATACAAGGACCCGTGTTTTCGGTGCGGTAAAACAGGGCATCTAGCATCCACCTGCTGGTGTAAAGAAATGGACTGTCGTCAATGTGGAAAAAAGGACATGTGGAACGAGCATGTCGAAACAAGAAAACATTTGAAAAAGTAAGAAAAAGGACAAGAGAGACTATGACAAATTCAAAAGAAAAGGCAAGTACACACAGTGAAATATGACCAAAGCTCTTCTTCAGAGGAAGACATGACAGTGAATACAATTCGCATAATGAGTGTGAATGAGGGCTCAGACTGCTACTGGGCCAAAGGCCAACTTGGAAGGGCATCCAGTCAAAATGCAGATAGACACAGGCTCCAAGGCATCACTTGTGTCATATCAAATCTACAAGAAGTGCATGAAACACCTTCCTTTACATCCTTCTGACACTGTTTCAAGGCATACACTGGGCACAAGGTGCAAATAAAAGGAATGACTGACATAACAGTTCAGTGCAACAACCAAACTGCCAAGTTACCAGTGTATGTCACCAAGGGAAACTTTGCACCCATCATGGGACGTGGGTGGTTAAAACACTACATCTTGACTGGCAAGAGGTTAGACGGCTGTCTAATGGATCATCACAACTGCAAACCATCCTGGACCAAAATGAGGAGGTTTTCGAGCAGAGTTAGGCAGCATGAAAAAGATCACTGTCAAACTGCACATCAAAGAAGGAAGCAAACCAGTGTTCTTGAAGGCCAGGACAGTGCCTTATGCCATACGTGAACAAGTGGAGAAAGATCTTGACGCTTTAGTTAAAAGTGGCGTTTTGGAACCGGTTACAACAAGTGAATGGGCCACTCCCATTGTGCCAGTACCCAAAAAGAATGGAGGTATACGCACGTGTGGAGATTTTAAAGTGACTGTAATCCGGTGCTAAGTGCAGAGCAATACCCACTTCCTTTGATTGATGATTTGTTCGCAGGACTGAGTGGAGGTGAAAAGTTCAGTAAAATCGACCTAAATCAGGCGTACCTGCAAATGCATGTGGACAAAGAGTCACGTGATATGCTGACAATAAACACACACAAAGGACTTTTCAGATACTGCAGATTACCTTTTGGCATTACGTCAGCTCCGGCATTGTTTCAGCGTGCCATGGATCAAATTCTCAGTGGTTTACAAGGCGTACAGTGCTATCTGGATGATATTCTCTGTACAGGAGCAAATGATGAAGAGCATCTTCGCAATTTGGATGCTACACTGCAAAGGCTAAGAGAGTATGGACTCAGACTTCGCAAGGAAAAATGTGAATTTCTGAAATCATCTGTGGAGTATCTTGGCCATGTCATCGATGCAAAAGGCTTGCACACGTCACCCTCTAAGATCACAGCCATCGTTGACGCACCTCCACCTGAAAATGTGAGTCAGCTGAGATCTTTTCTAGGGCTGTTAAATTACTATGGAAGGTTCATACCAAACCTAGCATCGCTACTACAGCCGCTACACGAGCTGTTATGTCAAGACAAGAAATGGAAATGGACTAATGACTGTCAGAAATCTTTTCAGAGAGCTAAAGACGCCCTGACCACTTCCGAGGTGTTAACGCATTTCAACCCCTCACTACCAATCCAACTGGCCTGCGACGCATCACCCTACGGAGTGGGTGCTGTTATTTCGCACATGTTTCCAAATGGTGAAGAAAGACCGATTGCGTTTGCCTCAAGGACACTGAACAAGGCTGAAACCAACTATGCTCAGCTGGAACGAGAGGCACTGAGTATTGTTTTTGGGGTGAGGAAATTTCACCAATATTTGTACGGGAGGAAGTTTACACTTTTTACGGACCATCGTCCTCTGACAACTATCCTGGGACCGCATACAGGAATACCATCTCTTGCAGCTTCGCGTCTACAGAGGTGGGCTTTGCTGTTGTCAGCTCACTCTTACGACATCAAGTACCGCAAAGCAGATTCCCACTGTAATGCGGATGGACTTTCACGTTTACCACTCCCTGTGACAAAACATGAACCAAATACAGTGGAGATCTTTTACTTCAAGAATGTGGAAAAATCACCCGTAACAGCTTCCCAAGTGAAAAAGGCAACACGAAGTGACCCTGAATTATCAGTGGTTATGGACATTGTAATCAAGGGACAGTCAGTAAGTGATAGCTTTACCCTCAAACCTTTCCTTGACCGGAGGTGGGAACTTACTGTCCAGTCTGGGTGTCTGCTATGGGGAAGGCGAGTCATCATTCCACAGTCACTGCGCACTAAAATGTTAGAGCAGCTCCATGCAGGTCATAGTGGAATTGTCAAAATGAAAGAGATGGCAAGAAGCTATTTTTGGTGGCCAGGGCTTGACAACAGATTGAGCACATGGCCATGACTTGCTCATCCTGTCACAAAACTCGTAACAACCCTCCTGCAGCCCCACTTCATCCATGGGACTTTCCTCAGGACCCTTGGTATCGCATACACATTGATTTTGCGGGTCCTTTCGAAGACAAAATGTTTTTGGTTGCTGTTGACGCACACAGTAAGTGGCCAGAAGTGGCTATTATGAAAACCACCACTTCGGAAAAGACTATTGAGGAACTTGGAGAAATCTTCAGTAGATTTGGTGCCCCTGTCCAGCTAGTATCGGACAATGGCCCTCAACTCGTGTCAAAAGAAATGTCAGATTTCCTTCAAGCCAATGGAGTGCAACACATCAGGTCAGCGCCCTACCACCCTGCAACCAATGGCTTAGCAGAAAGGTTTGTGCAGACTTTAAAACATGCACTTAAAATATCACAAGGACAAAGTACGCTCCACCAAAGATTGCATGAGTTTCTTCTCCAGTACCGAACAACGCCACATTCAACTACAAAGGTTTCACCAGCAAGTCTCATGTTCAACAGAGAACTGCGGACAAACTTGGATCTTCTCAAACCACCAACAGTGAAGGACATTGTTCAGGCAAACCAAAGGAAACAAATTAAACAAAGAGACATTCACGCAAAGAATCGAGTTTTGGCACCAGGAGATTCAGTGCTCGCCAGAAACTATCAAGGCAAGGTCAAGTGGATTCCTGCCACTGTAATTGCCCAAACTGGCCCTGTATCCTACACTGTCCAGACAACTGATGGTGTTTGGCGCCGCCATGTGGACCAACTCTTAAAAACACCTGAAACCACCCCTAAACTGTCTGTGACTATGGACTTTGACAAAAATACAGATAATAGTGTACCTGAGTTATGTAATGCACCATTACCAATGTTTACTCCTGTCAGGCCTACTGTTGTTAGTTCTGATCAACCTGGAAATGCTTCTGTACCAGAACCCAGTCCTATAGTAGATAAGGCTGATGTAACATTTGAACGTCGCTACCCTACTCGCGAAAGGAAAGCACCTATCCGTCTGAATTTGTAGATCTGATAGTGACCAAAGATTTTGCTAATGAGCAGTGTTTTATTACAGTTCAGAAACCTAAGCAATTAATGTTGTACTTAAGGAGTTACTGCATGTGCATTTGGAAGTTATGCATGCTTATTGTAAAAAAAAAAGAAAAAAAAAAAAACATTGTTATTTGAGATAAACAAATCATCCTACTTCTAATGTAAGGGGGGAGGAGATGTGATATATTTTGTCCTTACGGGGCTACGTTAGTTACGTGATGACGTAAGCACGTTGTTGTATTGTTGTGCGCCATGTACAATGTGAGCTCAACGCTACCGCTCATTAAAAAGTTATTGTAACATTCGCCTCATCCTTTGCACTTACCTAAAGATATAACACTTTCACTGCTACCGCCCCCACGCACGCCGCCTACCGTCACTCTTCCGGGTAGTCTCGGAGCGTTAGCTGCGGGCGGCTCACAGCTCCGGCCTGCGCCGCGATGTTC
Source organism: Neogobius melanostomus (assembly GCA_007210695.1). NCBI lineage: Eukaryota > Metazoa > Chordata > Actinopteri > Gobiiformes > Gobiidae > Neogobius > Neogobius melanostomus. Next base: position 86,941 of record VHKM01000812.1, on the reverse strand, counting down.
AGAGGCCGGCTATGGTGGCCGATGGCCTGGCTTTTGTCCTCCGTGTGGGTTCCTCCGGTTGTTTTGGTCCTGACAGCGCGTGCCTCTGCGCTCGGACGAGGTCTCCACGCAACACCATGGCTGTCTCGCCTTCTCGCCTTTTACCGCTGTACCCATGTCATCTGAGTTATTTCCCTCCACTGTGATAAATCCATTGGGATAAAAGTAAATGAACAATTGTGCCCACGCTGGTCACAACCAACGTGTGAATGAACTGAAATGTAAATCTGTTTTTTTATGGTACTTGGTACCACGAAATGAAATCTAAATAACTTATTGAGCTTAACACAAAGTAAATAAATGAAACCTTATATTTTTTGTTAACACAAAGTAATAAATGAAACCTTATATTTTTTGTAATGGAACTGTCTGCCTCTTATTCAATTACGAACCTGTGTGTCTTTTAGTGCTTGTTAATTCAAGCTGGCGTTGTTGGTATTTTAGTTATTCAAGTATATTATGTTTAGTTTTCAAACACCCTAACCCCTCGTCATGCCACATTTGGCGCATGTCGTCAGGATAATTGATTTAAAATAGAGGCTGTTCCATGTAAAAAAAAAAAAAAAAAAAAAATACTACAACTTTTGTATCTCTGCTAATGCAAGCAAAGGTAGCTGCCTAGTAAGTGGCTCTGTTCTTCAGTGCTGGTCTAGCAAATGTACTGTCCAACCTTTTATGTTCATTTGTGTTATTTCAAAGTGTGTATATTTGCATGTGGTTTTCTGTGACTTACTTTTTATTTGATGTATTTGTTATTCATGGACATAATTATGTTGACAGTTTTGTTTTGTTCTAAAACCACACTTTTGAATATGTTCAAGCTACAAACAACATGCTGATGCTACCATTAGTGATATCTTGATTAGCTGTGGCAATGTGTTAACTCAAATTGTGTTCTGTTCAAAGGCGAGGCAGCTGTGGTTCAAGGACAATTGTTAGGGAGCCATGGGCGGTGGCCGTGAGGACACAGCAGCTTGGTGCCGCGGTGGGTGCTGTGCCCTGGCGGCCTCCAGTGGTGGCTTACACCCCAGGCAATGGTACGTAAAGTGAGATGAAGGATTCCTCATTTACTGTTCGCGTGTCGGCGCATCCATTGTTACACAAAAGTTGTCAGTGAGGAAGAGCCTCGGTACAGCTAGGGCCCAAGTAAGTTTCAAGTGATTGTGTCAACTGGTCGCTCTTAGGGCACCTCGTCTAGCCTGTACACGGGGTGGTACGATGAGGAGGTTGCAAAGGTGTAACCAAACCAGTTTGTTCGTGTTGACGGTACACTATTTTGGCCTTCTGAGGGTGGCTCACACTGCCCTGACAGCAGTAGATGGTATGAGATGTAGGGGCCGCTGTATGAGCCGTACCCGTGTTTCCTCGTTCATCGCCAGTGCTCACGCGCAGCTGTTGTTACTGCATCGGATATGTAGTCATGTAAGTAGCCAGATTTAGTCTACTCGTTGTTCGTGTTCTCCAATTGTGTAATGTGCCGTTAAGGCCCCTCGTTCGTGTTGCTACGGACATTGGATGAGGTTGCATGAGCGGCTGTAGTAGCTGTCTCGTTACGTTTCATTTTTTTAGAATTGTGCCGTCACGCAGTCCTGTCTAAACTTTTGTTGGCAGTGGCTGTGGCACGGTGCGAGGGCCCATGTCTTTGTGTGCGTGTGATGTATGCAGTTGTGTAAATATGTAATCGTCGGGACGCCGATTAAATTTGGGGGGATGAGTGTAGCAGGCTGGACTTGCCACTAGATGGCACCAGCCCTAAAATATAAATAGCCCCTGCTTTAGCTTTACCGTCGTCTGCTTTCACTGCTACCGCCCCCACGCACGCCGCCTACCGTCACTCTTCCGGGTAGTCTCGGAGCGTTAGCTGCGGGCGGCTCACAGCTCCGGCCTGCGCCGCGATGTTCAGAGGCCGGCTATGGTGGCCGATGGCCTGGCTTTTGTCCTCCGTGTGGGTTCCTCCGGTTGTTTTGGTCCTGACAGCGCGTGCCTCTGCGCTCGGACGAGGTCTCCACGCAACACCATGGCTGTCTCGCCTTCTCGCCTTTTACCGCTGTACCCATGTCATCTGAGTTATTTCCCTCCACTGTGATAAATCCATTGGGATAAAAGTAAATGAACAATTGTGCCCACGCTGGTCACAACCAACGTGTGAATGAACTGAAATGTAAATCTGTTTTTTTATGGTACTTGGTACCACGAAATGAAATCTAAATAACTTATTGAGCTTAACACAAAGTAAATAAATGAAACCTTATATTTTTTGTTAACACAAAGTAAATAAATGAAACCTTATATTTTTTGTAATGGAACTGTCTGCCTCTTATTCAATTACGAACCTGTGTGTCTTTTAGTGCTTGTTAATTCAAGCTGGCGTTGTTGGTATTTTAGTTATTCAAGTATATTATGTTTAGTTTTCAAACACCCTAACCCCTCGTCATGCCACATTACAAATATTTAAGTTGTGAATATCTTGAAAGGGAAAAGTCAGGGCGGCGGCTCCGTAAGCAGGAGCGGACCATCGCGACAGGGGAACGACAGGACCTGGGATCAGCCCGACACAGACACCCTCACTTTTTAAATCATTTGAATTCGTCTTGTAATCACAGGGAAAAGTTCCAAAATGGTGTTGATGTTAAATATAGTGGGTAAATTTCCGTCTGTCAAATTAGCGACTGATTAGCTCTGTTGTACCATCAGATCACTCGTAAAAAATACAAAACATAAAGTACATTTAGATGCAGAGCCTATGTGTGTATGTGGATCTCTCTGGTTACAATTAAGAAAAGATTGTCTACTGTCCACCTCCTTATTGACAAAAAAAGAGGGATTCTATGTATTTATTTCTCATTTCAGTTTAAATGTGGCCACAGTTTCAGAGCCTGGACTTTGTCCAACAGTCGCCTTCAAGGGTCACAAATGTTTTTCTCACATAGTTATTCCAACTATATGAACAAGGACTGGTCGTCATTTTTAACAGCATCTCTTCGTATGAATGGCAGTTTCATTTCTGTCTATCTCCGTACGCGGCCCCGGTTGTAAAAATAGACTTTAAGTTAATATTGTAACAGGCTCCATGGCGACGACAAAAATGCTTTAAATCATAAACTTTCCAGTGGTTAAAACGATCCAAATCAGAGCTTTCTTCATTGCTTTACGCTAACTATCAATATTGTTTGGTAGCCAAAAGACATTCCATTACCCATAATGCAACGGGCGAGCCGAGATGGGCATTGGGCTTATAGACGAGGAGGCCACACAGTTAAAATGTTAGTTTTGGTCCAAACTCATTCCTAACTTAAAGATACACTATGCAACTTTTATGTAAAAACATGTTGATATTTATATGTATTTGACCCTTCAGTGATCTAGCGGAAGCTGGGGTGGTCAGCATAGCGCCTTTGCTTACCATCCTGATGACCTGTAGGACGCTCCAGGATCCATTCTTTTTTAGGTATTCACTGCTGATTGAACCGTATCCATGGCTACATATACATTCAATTCTGAAACCTACCAGAAATCCTAAAAATAAAACTGAAATTGATCTTAAAGCTTCATAGGAGCCACCGGGATGGAAAGTAAAGGGAATCACTCATACAGCCGCTGAGTCACTAAAAGGTCAAATGCACCCTTTTTTATCTATAAAAGTTGCATAGTGCACCTTTAAAAGCATATTTGTAGCATCCCAATTCTTCACAGGGACAAGTTTATAGGCACATTTCAGGATCACTGTCTCAGAAATGTCAGAAAACTAGCCTGCAAGTTCATAAAATTGATACAAATGCTTTATAAATGGATGGTATTTTTCTCACAAATATATGAGGAGGACAAAACAAATTACCAAAGGATTCTCACCACCACCAACCAACCCCAGTCACACCACTAGCTCTGGTTATTCCCTCACTGTCTCCCATCCAGCTACTAACCAGGCCCAACCCTGCTTAGCGTCCGAGTTCAGACGTGATCATGCCTTCACAAGAGGATATGGTTTTGATTTTCCAGAAACCGCTTTGGATCCTGACAAACCAGTGGAGAACCACCCTAGCACTTCCAAAGAAAACACAAACTTGAGTAACACGACTTGTTTGATAATGGCATGAGAGACATAAAAAGCTTGACCTTGGGGTTTCCAGCCCAGGCTCTGCACAGATGTTCCTGTACACCAGTGGTTCTCAACCAGGGGTACTGGGATCTCTTGGGGTCCTCGAGGACTTAGCAGGGGGAACTTGGGACTATTTCAGATTTAAAAAGAGCATTATTTTGAAAGGAAAAGCTATATTTTTGCAGTAAAATTTATACGTTTGTTTCAGAAACAGCATTTTGTTTTTACTTACAAATAGTCCTTTTAAAGTGACTGCTTTCTAAATAAGCAGCAACAACTCACGAGGCAGGGGACACACAGAGTACAACTCTAGGGTCCAAGGGGTTTCCTGCAGCATCTCACCCTGCAGTTATGAGCTGGATGGTCTCAGGGGCCTCTTTGCACAGGCTGGGCTCTTGTCTGGTGTGGTAGAGCTGGGCCTCTATTGCTCTGGTGCTCAAGGCCTGCTCCTGTGCAGCCATGATGACGCCTCTGTGCTTCAGTCCAGCTCTGTCTGGACGTTGGTGCGATTTCTATGGGGGAAATGAATGACAATTTTACTTCCTGAATCATACTTTCCACCCACTGTTGCACAAGTGTCATTATTGAAACAGGATCACATTTATTTTTATATCGTAGAATTAGAAACATATTTTCAAGTGTCATTGTGATTTTTTTTAACGCAGGATTTTGATTGTTTGTGCATTTTCGTAAACCCAGATTCCTGATGTGTAAATGACTGAGCCAAAATATGTAATTGGAACATGCAATAAAGGGGTTTGTGTTCATTTGAGTCTGAAAACTGTTCATTGTCAAATGAAATTAGGGACAGATGTCACAAACACACAAAACATGCAAAAGAGTTTGAGTTTAAAGTTTGAACATGGTTGTTTTTTAAGATTTCCTTGGTTTGGTGAAAATATTTCCTGATCAGAGGAACATTTGTTGCTGCATTGTTTGACTGTGTGTTTGTGACAGACACAGGAGATGTGAGCATGATGTGCTGCACCGAAAACAAATTCCACTCCCACTCTCTCCCTCCCTCCCTCCCTCTCTCTCTCCCTCTCTCCCTCCCTCCCTCCCTCTCTCTCTCCCTCCCTCCCTCTCTCCTCTCTCCCTCCCTCTCTCTCTCCCTCCCTCCCTCTCTCCCTCTCTCCCTCCCTCCCTCCCTCCCTCTCTCTCTCCCTCCCTCCCTCTCTCCCTCTCTCCCTCCCTCCCTCCCTCCCTCTCTCCCTCTCTCCCTCCTCCCTCCCTCTCTCTCTCCTCCCTCCCTCTCTCCCTCTCTCCCTCCTCTCTCTCTCCTCCCTCTCTCTCTCCCTCCCTCCCTCCCTCCCTCCCTCTCTCTCCCTCCCTCTCTCTTTCTCTCTGCGCGCACCGGAAACCCAAGACAAAGTGAAAGTGAATAAAAGATCCACACAGTCTTTGAACGATGCCTCCCAAAAACGCAAGGGTTGCAATCCGGAATGCTCTTAAGAATCTGGAAGTATCAAACTTCCGTGACTTTTGCGACGAGTTGGCGAAGCCCGAGGGGAAGCCGCGCATCTGGCCCAGTGACGTGGAGAAGAAGAGCCGCACCGAGGTCTTGAATGTCCTGATGTCGCGATGCAGCTCCGGAGCCGTGGACCGAGCCATTACAACTTGAGAGACATCGGCTGCAACGGCGAAGCGGATGAACTGGGTGAGATGGACCTACACTCGTGTTACAGCAGTCAGTGGTTCCTAACTTCTCTGGGCTCGTGTACCCCTTAAGTCTTTCATTTCTACTCAAAGTACCCCTCGCGCAGGGCCGCCTTAATGTACCCATAGGCCCCGGGGCTTAAACAGAATTGCAGGCCCCCCCCCAAACCCTAAATCCCACAAAAACCCCAACCCAGCTACTACATGTATCAAAAATAAATGTTTAATGACACCTTACATTGTGTATCAAAATCTCAATCTTCCAATCAGGGAATCCAACACTGGAAAAGGCTGACTTATCTCTGTTTTGCCCCCAAAAAGTTTGCAGGCAAAACAAATGCAATATGTCATGTTCATTTTGTTTTTATCTGATTTTAATTTACCTGTTGTAGCACTTTGAGGTTTCTTTGAAATGTAAAGTGCAATATAATAAAATGTATTATTATTATTATTTCCACGTTGTGGGGAATAGCAGAGCCACTCTGTATACATTCTCACAATTTATGAGTTTGCGCATAAAATGGCTTTTGGAAAAAAAACGTTTCTGTTTTTTGAATTGGCATTCTGAAGCAGACACATCAGCGTCCTTGTTTTGGCAGCGTTCTGGTCCCATTTTGGCCCAATATGCACGTACCTTTTCTGGCACAATGGCACGCTCTCCTCATCGAGCAGGGTCTATGTTAAAAGGGTCCATGTTCGAGTCCTCTTCTCCTCCGCCTCCTGCAGCGGGAGGTGTGTCTGCTTCAGCGGCGCTTTTTTCCTTCTCTGCTCCAATGGTCCGAGCTCTCCCCCCCCCGACTCGTCTGGGCGTAGCGGTGAAATGGCAGCTGCATAGCTGGTGCTTGGCTGGGGCTGGCTATACGGGGAAGGCAGTGACACCTCCTCCAGCGGCTCCTCCTCACCGGATTGAGAGCCCACGATCTCCTCTCCGCTCTCGCTGTCGGCTGCGCGGCCTCCGCCTCCCGTGTCAGAGGCACTGGCTGCAGCGGCTGCGGGTGCAAGTTCGCCGCGGCTTGTGGATCTGCCTGCGTCCGCGGCGCCGGTTTCATCACCGCTGGTTGAGCTTGTTGTTTTTAAAAAGCCCGTTAGCTTCGGCATTTGGCTCATCAGCTCTTTCTCATGCCGCTCTTTCTCTTCTGTGCATCGCTCTCAAACTTTTTCTTCCCCGACATTTCTGTTTCTCACAACGAGTCGCCATCAAGTTATATTATGAGTGAATAGATGCGTTACGTACATGAGTTACGTCTGAACTTTCTCTGCACTTGGATTGGCTAGAACTTGTCATAGTGTCAATGTGATGCTATGACTAATTATAGCCAATTGGTCAGTTGATACCGCAGTATGTGATTGACAGGTAAAACAAACAAATTGCAGTATAATATGGATCTCGCTTTTATCTGATAGGCCCTCTGGGACAGATAGGGCGGGCCTACTCCAGGTACACACATAGAAGTGCAGCGCAATCATCGCAGGATAGTCATGCCGCAAAGTGAAGTGATTGACGTGAAAATCAACGAATCAACTTTTTTTTTTCTTCTTTCTTTAATTCTGATAGGCCCTTGACTATGGTAGGCCCCTGGGCTCCAGCCCCTGCTAGCCCGTTGGATAAGGCGGCCCAGCCCTCGCGTTTTTAGAAATGGACCTCCTCTTATGTATTATTTAGTTGTGTATCGGGATTAAAATCAAGCAAACTCAGACTTTCACTGCACACCCGCATCCAAATTGAAATACTACAGTCTTCTCTTCTTTTTATAAATACTAATTCCAAGTATCCGCCCTCCAGCCCGCTAAGTGCTCGTGTAGAGTACACACGTACGCCTGGAGGAGTTGTTGTTGTTACGTCCCGCCCCTCCGCTTATCCCCGCTGTCTGTTTGTGTTGTCTTACAAGTATCACAGAGGCTACAGTCATTACCCATTCATTCCTTCAAAGGCTGGTGGTGTTAAAGGCAGGGGGCGAGTGAGCTTTTACGCACGACACGAGTCTGCCCAGCGGCTACGAGTGAGGTCAGAGGAGGAGCAGTTTTGGTGGGACAGAGGCAGGAGAAGTAAACAAAGTCGTAACAAGACTGTCATCCTGCCGACTGACGATTGAATTCGCTGTTTTTGCTCAAAACATACACACAATTGTAATTGTTTAGCACAGGTTCTCATACTTCATAATGTGGCACTCAGAGTCATCTGCATTTTTAGGTTCATTTTAATTCGAGATTTAGATCAGTTTTGTTTAATAGTTAGATTTACTTTGAGAACCACTAGTCTACGGCACATTTTCCAAGCAGTTATAGGATCCAAAAATCAAACATAACACAATAACAATGTTCACAGAACATCAAAAGCCTAAAAAGTGAAATATCATCTAAATTCCCATTGGCAGCGTAAAACCATCTCCAGCAGATACAAAACCACTCACCAAGTTTAACCACCTCAGGAATATGATTTAAGCCATGTTTACTTTCACCATAAAGTTTGGTTCCAAAACATGCAGAGTTTTTTATTCAACTAAACCAGGTCTGCTTTAACCTGCTGTGATCCTGTAGACCAATCACTGCAACCTAATGTTCCTTATTTTAAATGTTTTACTTTTTGTGTTTTAGCCGTAGAAGCCGGCGCAGACCGGTCACAGCCAGCACCGAGGAGGGACAGGTCCCGCTCACCACATGGAGCCAGTAAGTGTTACAATAATTAAGCTATGGTTTGGTTTACACAGTTTAGAAATGCAGACAGACAGAACAAGTAGTAATAGTGGCATAATAGTTAATAACAGAAGTAGCAGTAATAACAGTTAGTGGTATAGTTGTTTCATTATTAAATCAAGACCATGTATCAATGTATCACAATATTTGATTTCTGCAGAAAATTGTGACCCAGCTGGTTTAGGGAAACTACTAAAGTACTGAAAATGTGAAATGAACCAAACGATTTTGTGACCCTGTCGTAACTGTGAGACCAGAGTCATAGTCGTACAGTCTATAATCCCAATCTATTTTCTCTTGTGCCCATTAACCAGTTCTCTGCCATCCACCATCAGATCTTCATATTATATCTTCTTATTTTCAGAAACTACAAGGTCTTAGCTTTCAAATGAGGCCTTGCACTGGCCTACAGGCTGTAAACAAAAATACTTCTTTTTTTTTGGACTAAAACGTGCCGTTAAATCAACAATAACACAATAACAAATCAACAAAAACATGACTAAAAAAAGGAACAAAAAGTGACGAAAATGCATTAAAAATGTTTTACAAAAAAAGAGACAAAACGTGACATAAACGCAGCGATAATGCAGAAAAAAAACGTATCTATTTTTAAAAATGTGTTTATGTGCGTGTTAATGAACATGGACACATGCATGTAAACACGCCACGCCGGATTGTAGCCTTAGGCTAATTCCCAGTCGTTGTCCCCACTCACACGCTCAAACACACTCATTCGTCATGGCCTATTGTACATGTTTTTAGTGGTGGGGAAACTAAAGCTACCCGGAGGAAACCTACGCAGACACGAGGAGAACATGCAAACTCCACACAGAAAGGCCCCGTCCAGGTGGGAATCAAACCTGGGACCTTCTAGCTGTGAAGCACAAGCGCTAACCACTGTGCCACCCTAATAATACCCATTTATGTAGGTCTTAGCTTTCAAATGAGGCGTTACACAGGCCTATAGGCTGTCAGTCATTTCTCCAGTCAAGGAGCTTTTATATTTGGGTATTGCAGAGGAAACGCGCTCGGTTAAGCTGAGGGTTCAGTTAAATCATTGTGGAATCTCTACAGCTTAAACTCTGCTTCTGTAAACTTACAAATGTGCTGATAAACTGATGTGTATGTGTTTTTCTTCCAGAGCCATCGTTGAGCAGAGACGACTCCAGCCCCACTCCCCGAAATGATCCCAAGGAGCTGCTGTCGTCTGTTCGTCCAGATTTTGTTGAAAATGTGTCTGAGGACGTGCTCGACCAACTGCTGGACCGACTTCTGTGGAAGAAGCTGCTGAACTCAGGGGAGGTGGAGAGTGCAGCGAAGCAGAAACATCGACTGGAAAAGGCCCGATATGTGGTGGACACTGTCATCAGGAAGGGCCCAAAGGCTGCTTCATTTCTGATAAACGAATACTGTGAACTCGATCCCTGTTCAGAGCTCTGCGACAAACTCAAACTGTAGCTTATGGGAGCGGGACGTCCCGTGCTCGTCTCCATGGAGATGTCGATTAAAGGCAGCCAAATATGAGATTTAAACAGGTTGATTATTACCCACTGCAACAGTAATGTTTTCTGTGTTGAGCATTTTTTGTATTACAGGTAACAATGAAATCTAAATTGTTACGGAGTGTGCCTTTAAATACATTTCATACATTTTGGGAAGGTTCCATGAGTTCCATAAAGGTTCTATGAGTTTTTACAAAAAAGGTTTAGGTACTGGTATCGGGGGGAGAAAAATGGTATTTAAAACATTTTTTTTTAAAGTTTTAATGCCTAATGTTTCAGCTCAAATAAATGAGACACATTCATGGAATAAATTATAACATTGTTTATTCATTCTTTTAAATTACAGCTATTTTAGTATGTAGATATCGGAAAAAGTATTGTTAAAGTACTGTTATCGAACAATAATTAATGATGCCCTGCCGCTTAGAGATCCATGAAGCTTACAAGCAGTGGCGCCCTTCAAGACAAAAAATACCTTTCTACAGCGAAATTGGACAAACCTTGTGATGAAGCTGTATTAGTTTTGCTTTAAGTAGTTAGTTACTTAGTGGTTAATGTCCAGTGGTGGAAAGAGGACAGAATGGCCCTCATTTATCAAACTTGCGTACGGTGAAATCAGAGCGTATGTGGGGTGTACGAAAAATCACCGCCTGTTTTGGCATTTATCAATCTGAGCGCACCGTACACCCAGTGGCGTACGGTGCGCTCAAATCCTACACCAAGTCAGGAGGTGGTGTACATGATACACCAATTTTAACTAAACACTAAACAGCGCTGGAAAACAGTTTTTAACAGCATGAATTGCATTGCCACATGGCATATTATCCTCATTAGTGATTTAAACATGAAACAAGGCTACAGCGTTAATGTTTATGGGCAGACTTGATTCAATGTTGCGCTGCATCGACACGGGTCCGAGCGCAGACTCATGAGCCCGGACCAGAGACACTAGAACCTGGACTGCAGCCACAGAGACGCTTGTGGTGTGTTTTATATTTATGTTTCATTTTTTGTTTTTAACAAAATACCGCTGCTGCGCAAACTTTGTGTGGATTCCCCGCCTCCCACCCGCGGCCGCTGCTGTACCGGGACACCGGGACGGTCTGCGCGAGGCCGTGTTCTGGTTGGTTTGAGCGCTGAGTCTGTGGACCGTATTCCGTGCTCACGAGTAGCCCGGGCGTCAAACAAATCCTTCGACAGCTCCACAGCTTTCGTCGGTCCGGACGGACGGGTTCGTAAAGTCCGGGTGTGAGCGGCGCGTGCACAGGGTCTGGTGACCGCGCGCTCTCCTCTCATCAGGGGAATGATCGAAGCACGTCTCGTAGGGCTGTCTTTGGTCCGGACGGGTTCGTTAGGCTGTCAGCCCTCCGCGCACCGGTTTCCTCCCGGAGGAAAGCTCTGCTTTAGGCTGAAAGGCGCATAGTCCTGTCTGGCTCCAGCGCTGAGTCCGCGGAGCTGACAGCTGCTTTTCGCTGGTTCAGATCATGGTCCTGAGTCTGTACTGCAGCGTTATATCCATGCCTTTTTTGTTAATGTGGTCTAATTTTATACCCTTTTTTATATAGGCTATTTAGGCCTACTGCTTATAAAGGTCACTTTTTATTATTAGCCTATTTCTTTTCCCCCCTCTTTTTTTATTTAGTAAATGTGATCTTGGATTGGCTATATGGTTAATGTGGGTTACGGACAGATTTTTTAATCTTCCTCATGCGCAAAAATATCATATTTGTTATGTTAAAAACAACTATTTATCATTTCCTGGTTGGAGAAATGTTCTTTTTTGCGCCAATCGACTCCAGCTCCCAAAAAGAGCGCAGCGTACAGTTCATTTCCTCTTCGTGTCCCAAGCTCACATGCAATGTTTCAATTTCAGTGGGTTCAGATGACACTGCATTTACCGTAACCGTGCCTTGGATGAGCCATCCGAATTTACTTTCAAGCGCAACCATTGACTTTGACAATCTTTCAACTTTTCCTGAAACAATGTCCCAATAATTGTCACCACCAATTAATACTCCCAGTTCTTCTGTCTCCATTCCACTCACCGCAGTATCTGCCAAGTGCATGCCTTTTTCTCAAGCTCCATGCGCAACTCGTCACCTGCGACTCGCATTATTGAAGTGCAAACACGGGGGGTTTCAAGCACACTCATTTCAACGCTGTGGCCATTTCGTATGTTGCTCAGCTTTATTTACATTTCACTTGCTTAGGCCCATCAGAGCCAAATGTGTGCAATTTCAGAGTCTCTTCCCCCGATTTTGGGCAGGTTTAGCGCATGAGAAATGTCTTTACGCACAAAACTGCGTTGACTCCCTCCGTCAAAAAGGCAGCGAGTTAATTGTCTTTTGACAGGTGTTTCAATCCAAACGGTAGCGGTTTGGAGCAATACTGTTTTTCGTGTTGATTCACTTGGGAGATTGAGATGATGGTGTCAGTGGGATCATTGGAAGTTACATTTTCGTCACTTGTGCACATTGACTTAAAGTGACGTCGATTGCATTTTTCACAGCTGATATTTTTAGTGCGACAGTCTTTGGCTAAGTGTCTTGATCCAAAACAGACAAAACATTTTCCTTTTCCCTTTAATTTTTCGCGTTTTTCAGGCACACTTATTTCCTCACATTCTTTGGACACATGATCATTCTTATCGCAAAAAAGGCGCATATTTCGTTCATAATTTTGCGAAGCATAAAGTGTAGATGCAGTCATCATTTGATTAGGTTTTTTGCGCATTTCCCAGTGACTTTGTGAGTCATTTCCTCGTTCTTTGTTCGTGCGCTCTCGTGTGTTTCTTGTCATGTTCATTGTGCGCTCTCGGCTGTCCACTCAACACCTTTACTGAATTCTAAAATCATTTCATCAGGAATTAGTTTCATTAAAATTGGACACAGTAAATTACCGTAAGTTTCAGAGACAACGCCCACAGAGGTTAGGCTACGGATTTGAATTTCACAATCATCATAGAGCAGTCGGAGCGCTTTGACATCGTTTACATTTTTAACTGGATTCAGGTTCAGCAATTTGGTCATATGGGCATTGATAATTAAATCTTTTCTGCCAAATCTATTTTGAAGCAGTTGGATTGCGTTGTCATAATTTGTGTCTGACAAGGCCAGCCCAGCAATTGCATTTGCTGCAGCACCTGAAAGGTATGATCTTAAATAGCTAAATTTGTCGGTCTTTGTCAAACTTTGATTTTTGTGAACTGCGCTCTCGTATTGTTCCCAAAAAAAAATGCCATTTGCTCACATCTCCAAAGAATGTTTCAATTACAAGTTTGGGTAGTTTTACGTTGGTTCGCCTTCGTAATACATCAAATGTCCTTCTTCTGGTGGGGATACTTTGAGCGCTCGTTTAATCTTTGTCTTTGTGCGTTTTATTTGCTCTTTGTACTCAAGTGCTCGTGATATTTCGTTTTCCAAATCTTCTGTCTTTGTTACTTCTTCAATGTCAGCGTCAATCTTCGTTAACATGTGTTCTTTGTCAACCATTAGTTCAAACATGTCCTCCAATTTAGCAATATCTGGCCTTTCTTTGCCAATTTCGTCTTCTACTTTAGTTATTACTTTGCTGATGGAGGCTCGGATTGACGACCTCTTTTTCCTCAGACGCTCCAGATTTTCTGCCATTGTGTCCTTTGTTCGTCCGCGTGGTCCTCTTGCAAACTGATTCTTCTTTTCCCGTATCCCGGGTCTTCGGCACCAAAATGTTGCAGTATAAACCCAAATACGGACGGACAATCAGAAGTGTCTTTTAGTTCCTTTTATTTTACATTACTTCAGCTGACAACATCTTCCAAGCAGACATAACAAACAATAAATAAAAAATCACTTTTAAAAGGTAGAAGGACTCCACCCAGAGCGGCTCATTGGAAGCGCCGTCTGGGAGGAGCGCAGGTCCGGCAGGAGCGCTCGCTTTGAGCAACGGATGATAAGAAGCTGCAACACAGGGGCCTCTTTGCACAGCCTGGGCTCTTGTCTGGTGTGGTAGAGCTGGGCCTCTATTGCTCTGGTGCTCAAGGCCTGCTCCTGTGCAGCCATGATGACGCCTCTGTGCTTCAGTCCAGCTCTGTCTGGACATTGGTGCGATTTCTATGGGGAAAATGAATGACAATTTTACTTCCTGAATCATACTTTCCACCCACTGTTGCACAAGTGTCATTATTGAAACGGGATCAAATGTATTTTTATATCGTAGAATTAGAAACATATTTTCAAGTGTCATAGTGACTTTTCACACAGGATTTTGATTGTTTGTGCATCTTTGTAAACCCAGATTCCTGATGTGTAAATGACTGAGCCAAAATATGTAATTGGAACATGCAATAAAGGGGTTTGTGTTCATTAGTCTGAAAACTGTTCATTGTCAAATGAAATTAGGAGGGAGAGATGTCACAAACACACACAAAACATGCAAAAGAGTTTGAGTTTAAAGTTTGAACATGGTTGTTTTTTAAGATTTCCTTGGTTTGGTGAAAATATTTCCTGATCAGAGGAACATTTGTTGCTGCATTGTTTGACTGTGTGTTTGTGACAGACACAGGAGATGTGAGCATGATGTGCTGCACCGAAAACAAATTCCACCAACTCTGTTGTGTGGCCGTTAATAAGTGATTCTGATTCTGGGCTTATTTTGTCATGAGATGTTGAGAAAGTCCTTGTTTAATTAACTGCTGTTATTTGTTCAGGAATTGAGAAGAAATGTCTTAATAAACAAACAAACAAACAAACAAACATGCTTGTAATGGAATTTCATATGTTGTATGATTTTCATTGGGGTAAACCTTATTATTGCATTTCTCTAATACCTTCCCTTTTTCCGAAAGAAGGCCTAGAGCCGAAACTTTAATAAACCTTCACTTTTTGCAAGATTTACAGTGTGCAGGAGATTAAATGTTTACATGTTACGAGCAATATGCATGACCTCTCCAACACACCTGTTATGAAACAGATGTGCATCCGCCCTCTTCAAAAACCTTCCTGCAATCAGTCTACGAAAGCAATATAGATACAAAAACTGCTACTAGGACTATCACCTGTAAGTAAAAACCCTTTGTAGGTATTGTTGGAAACGTCTCATTGACACCTTGACGTGTTTCCAACACATGGAAAAGTACTGTCTCTGTCTCCAACACACTAATGAATTGTAATCGCTGCCTGACTAATGTTAGCACCTGAGTGGCTGGCAGAAGTAGTCCGGGAGCCAGACCCCCTCCTCAGGCACATTTTTGCTACCTTTTCCAAACTAGTATCTTTCAGTAGAGTATCCCTTAGGTCATTACCAGTGGGGACCCCCCATTGCAACTCGGCCCCGTTCGGCTGTGGGACCCCAAAAACCACTTTAGCGGGACAGGCTTCAGACGGAACTTTGTGATTCTATCCAAAGTAGTGCTATGGTCACATGCAGAGTCACAGATTAATGAAATTTAGAACAAAGAAAGCTGACATGATGAGGAACAAAGTAATATGACAGTCTTGGGCTTTAGCTTTTTCTTTTTCCATATATTAAACTATATATCTACAAAAATGCAAAATAAATGTCATACAGATAAGAAAAGCACTTCACAAATGAGTACATTATTGTCTTTTGTGTTTATCTTTACCATTTCAAATGTAAATAGAAAACTGCCCCAACTCATTAGCTTCACATTAAGCCCAAGATGAGCTCAGTACCTCAAACGGATCCCCAGGATATAGGCCTGTGAGACCATGCCATGGAAAAGGTACAACTTTTAGGACAACAGTTCAACTTCACCTTTTTGGATTTGCTTCAAACTTGGCACAGTTGATGTTGATATACTAAATATTCTGTGAGTAAAATTTGAGCTGCATATCTTTTTTAATTTATGAGATTTAGGGGATTTCAAAGGGGGGTAGGGTCAAAATCAGGCCTTGATGCAATGAACAAGTTTCACTAACTTTAGGGACGTTAGACGTTTGTGACAGACTGTGAGAGTGAATGGTGAGTTGGTGGTCAGAGGGTACTTTGGTCTAGATGTATGCAGCCACACTTCTGTCAGTCTGCCCCAGGAGAAAGTGGCTGGAGCCGGCATGAAGTGAATGAAAATCCCCTTTTGAGAAGCACTTTGGGGGACTTGTGTCATGAAATATAAAATTTGTGCTATATAGAATATGATTCCCATTTACCCAGTCTAAAGCTGACCTGAGTCTAGGGTTGCCAGGTCTCAGTAGTCAAACCTTGCCCAAGGGGTTTCCTCCGGGTACTCTGGTTTCCCCTACCACTAAAAACATGTACAATAGGCCAGGATGATTGAGAGTGTGTTTGAGAGTGCGCATGGGGGACGACGGATGCAAATTAGCCCAAGGCTACAATCCGGTGTGGCTTGTTTACATGCATGAGACGCATGTATGTTCATTAACATGCACTGTCCTGACCAAATAAATAAATAGGCTTAGACTTGGTTTAGATTGAATTTAAAAAGAACACTCAATTGTCCAGAATAGAGAAAGAATACTCAGTTATTCAAAATAATGAATAACCAGCCATTTTACAATATAGTGGTACTGAAATTCTTTGGCCCAATGAAGAAGAGAATTGGATGAATCCTGAAACATCGGTCTGTTTAATTCTGGACATGTCAAGACAGGTTCCCTTGTGTTTTGGGGATTCAAAGCTCTAGAATTCAGGCTAGAAATTAGATTGAAAAACCCTTCAGACAAATCCTTCAAAACCTGACCTTTTAGGTTGAAATGTGTTTCAGTTATATGGTAAATGGTATCAACCTACATAGCGCTTGATGATGAACCAAAGACAAATTTCCACTGAGGTAAACATTAAAGTTTAATCTAATCTAATATAACAGCACCAGGCAGGTCAGGTTTTTGTGAGTGGATAATGCGTTAGGCAAACTTTTAATAAGTTTAGGAAAAATCCCAAACAAAATTATGGTCATTTTAATGTGTGAATTTGGTCCAATATTTACTTTGACAATAAAACTAAGATGTTGAGGGAGAAAACATAAACCAAGAATCTAAAATTGATGACTGTATGAAATAAATGTTTGTCGCTCCTCAATACGTTATTACCCACACGTCGACTCATCTGCCAGTGGTAACACAGCACGGGTAATGGAGATCCGTTTGAGGTATAGAGCTCATCTTGGGCTTAATGTGAAGCTAATGATTTGGGGCAGTTTTCTATTTACATTTGAAATGGTAAAGATAAACACAAAAGACAATAATGTACTCATGTGTGAAGTGCTTTTTTTATCGGTATGACATTTATTTTGCATTTTTGTAGATATATAGTTTAATATATGGAAAAAGAAAAAGCTAAAGCCCAAGACTGTCATATTACTTTGTTCCTCATCATGTCAGCTTTTTTTGTTCTAAATTTCATTAATCTGTGACTCTGTATGTGACCATAGCACTACTTTGGATAGAATCACAAAGTTCCGTCTGAAGCCTGTCCCGTTAAAGTGGTTTTTGGGGTCCCACAGCCGAACGGGGCCGAGTTGCAATGGGGGGTCCCCACTGGTAATGACCTAAGGGATATTCTACTTAAAAATACTAGTTTGGAAAAGGTAGCAAAAATGTGCCTGAGGAGGGGTCTGGCTCCCGGACTAAAGCGTTTGTTCTCCAGACTAAGGCCCAATCTCAATTCTCCCCCTTAGCCCTCCGCTTAGCCCTTTCCCTTCGTTGTGCGCGTTCACGAGAGACGAAGGGGTGTCCCAATTCTATTTTGCGGTGAGGGGTAGGGGTGAGGGTGAGGGCCACATAGCCCTTCCAGCGAGGGTTTTTCAGATGCACACTTCAGACGAAGGGGTAGGAGGAGTTTGACAAAACACGGAAATAAACTGCGAAATGAATTCACGAATATCATCATTAAGCACACTGTAAAAAAGGCCCCCTTGTGGCAGCTAAGCATCAGACACTTCACTATGACTTTCTCTCTCCTACTGAGGGACGCCTCGCTTCACCTGGACGTTCAGCCAATCACAAGTTGACTCAGACTCGCGGCATACGGGTATTGTTCAGTACGAGACCTTTGCCAGTAGTGTACGCTAGCAGCACGGACTAATAACCCACCTTGTTGATACAACTGTCCTGTTATTCTGTGTGCGTCTTTACAAGTAAGAATCTGTATTTTGTTGTTCTTTACTGTCATTGCTAAGACGCGATTGGTTGTGTTTGGTCTGCTTAGTGTCGCTAACGTAAGCTCAGGCTTTTCCTGCCCTACTAGGCCTCGGGCCGTGATGTTTCTTTCTGTAGATGTATATGTTGCCACTCGGGCATTATATTTGGGTTATACATTGTGAACTAGCAGTTAAGCACCCTAGGTGCATAGTTTGTAAGCTATCACTGTTATTCTTGCTGTAAATCCAGTTAATTGGCTATAAGTCACGCACCTCCCGCATGGCCACTGGTAGGCACGTGACACCTCCTGGTGAGGCCAGGTGTAGCTATTTATGCGACCAGCAGAGGGCGCCATTGTATTGCGGATGGTTTATCCTTCCCCATGTTCATGGTTGGAGCTGTTAGGCCCACAGAACATCTTTTTACATTGTTTTAAAGCCAGTTTCGGCCATGTTAATAAATTATTGTAATTTATTCCAGCTATATTATAACAGCATATCGGAAATACTGAAAGATGTTTGTTGCATTATAATCCATTTGCATCCAACTAATTCTGTTTTTATTTCTGTTTATCTGTTTCAGAACCACACACACACACACCCACACTTACAGTTGTAACTACAATAAATTCCATCTAAAGTGAATATCTTGTGTGATTCTGACCGATCACCCGCGGTGGGCTCTACTTTACGATCCACAACACATCTGAATCAAGGAAGCCAGTCTTCTTCCGCACACACACTTACAACATTTATAAAGCTGCAGAACGCTTCGTTCATGACTTTATTCGCTTTGTGCAACAATTAGAACAGTCCATTGCTATAAACGTGTCAGTTCTACGTTTTCGCTTTGCTGCTGCGAACGCTCCCAAACTTTCGATACGTCGCTATTGTCATGACACACGGGGTTCAGTGCCTCGCTGCTGCGCTCGATTTCTCCCCGCGCCGCTGTGCTCTGAGCCCGGGTCCGAGGCGGTCTGTCCCCGGTCTGAGCGCACCTCGGCAGCCTCCGCTCAGGCCCGGGGCTCAGAGCGGAGGCTGCGGGTGCCTGTCCCCGCCCTGTGCGCAGTGCGAGCGGGTCTACCTCTGACTGTCCCCGCTGAGTGCGCTACAGGAGCGGATGGGCTGATCTCTCGCAGCTCTGGCTGCAGCCACAGTGACCCGCGGTAGAAGCAGTAACACACGGACAGGGGGAAGGAGAATGTAGCAGAAATAGATGAAAATCTGTAGGGTTTGGGCTGAGACCGAGTCCTGTTGTTTAGGTGTTACAAAACAGCATCAGTCAAGTGATGAACTGGTTCAGTAGAAACATGCTCTATAGACAAGTAGGCTTGCTTTTATTTTGTTTATTTATTTATTTTTATTTTACATAACCTTAATCATCTGTGTTAATAGTAAATGCAGTCAAATGGAGGGCTGTCCCATTTCTTAGGGTGGTATTTTCAACCCTCGCCCTTAGCCCTTGGTTTCAGGGTGTAGGGAAAGGGCAAGGGCTAGGGCTAGGGAAGGGGTAGGGGTAGAAAAGAGAATTGAGATTGGGCCTTAGTCACACCCACCTTTCCACAGTCAGTTCCTCAGTCTGTAATGCTATTTAAACTGGGATGTTCTGTAGTTCCGGCTCTGTCTGTTGAAGTGCATGGGGACACTCTGTCGGACCTTTTATTGCAAGGAATACAACTTTGTCTTTGTTTCATCCCTCACTGGTGTCCACCAAAAGGAAACTTTTTCCACTACACACTCTGTCTCTCTCTCCCTCCCTCCCTCCCTCCCGCCCTCTCTCTTTCTCTGCGCGCACCGGAAACCAAGGACAAAGTGAAAGCGCACGGAAGATCCACTCAAAGCCCAACAGCCTTTAAACGATGCCTCCCAAAAACCCCAGGGTTACAATCCGGGATGCTCTTAAGAATCTGGAAGAGTCAAACTTCCGTGACTTTTGCGACGAGTTGGCGAAGCCCGAGGGGAAGCCGCGCATCTGGCCCAGTGACGTAGAGAAGAAGAGCCGCACCGAGGTCATGAAGGTCCTGGTGTCGCGATGCAGCTCCGGAGCCGTGGACCGAGCCATTACAACTTTGAGAGACATCGGCTGCAACGACGAAGCGGATGAACTGGGTGAGATGGACCTACACTCGTGTCACAGCAGTCAGTGGTTCATAACTTTTCTGAGCTCGTGTACCCCTTAAGTCTTTCATTTCTACTCAAAGTACCCCCGCGTTTTTAGAAATGGACCTCGTCTTATGTATTATTTAGTGGTGTATCGGGATTAAAATCAAGCAAACTCAGACCTTTTACTGCACACCCTCATCCATATATAAATACTACAGTCTTCTCTTCTTTTTTATAAATACTGATTCCAAGTATCCGCCCTCCAGCCCGCTAAGTGCTCGTGTAGAGTACACACGTACGCCTGGAGGAGTTGTTGTTGTTACGTCCCGCCCCTCCGCTTATCCCCGCTGTCTGTTTGTGTCTTACAAGTATCACAGAGGCTACAGTCATTACCCATTCATTCCTTCAAAGGCTGGTGGTGTCAAAGGCAGGGGGCGAGTGAGCTTTTACGCACAGCACGAGTCTGCCCAGCGGCTACGAGTGAGGTCAGAGGAGGAGCAGTTTTGTTGGGACAGAGGCAGGAGAAGTAAACAAAGTCGTAACAAGACTGTCATCCTGCCGACTGACGATTCCATTCGCTGTTTTTGCTCAAAACATACACACAATTGTAATTGTTTAGCGCAGGTTCTCATACTTCATAATGTGGCACTCAGAGTCATCTGCATTTTTAGGTTCGTTTTAATTCGAGATTTAGATCAGTTTGTCTAAATAGTCAAACTTACTTTGAGAACCACTAGTCTACGGAACATTTTCCAAGCAGTTATAGGATCCAAATCTAATAGAACACAATAAATAACAATGAAAAGCCTAAAAAGTGAAATATCATCTAAATTGCTGATGGCAGAGTACAGTCATTATCTCCAGCAGATACAAAACCACTCACCAAGTTTAATTCACACGCACCTCAGGAATATATGATTTA
The DNA here is from genome assembly GCA_007210695.1 of Neogobius melanostomus. Taxonomy (NCBI): domain Eukaryota; kingdom Metazoa; phylum Chordata; class Actinopteri; order Gobiiformes; family Gobiidae; genus Neogobius; species Neogobius melanostomus. Next base: position 65,834 of record VHKM01000812.1, on the reverse strand, counting down.
AGCCATGTTTACTTCCACCATAAAGTTTGGTTGAGTTTTACATTCAACTAAACAAGGTCTGCTTTGACCTGCTGTGCTCCTGTAGATCAGGGGTGTCCAAAGTGCGGCCCGGGGGCCAAATGCAGCACTCAGACCAATTTTTTGTGGCCCTTGGCCTTCTTGCTGAATCGATACACATCACCAGAGATGGTAATTTTTATTTGAAATATAATAATTCTACACAATTCTAACCTAACAACTAACATTTTATTGTGAGTCAGAGCTGGCATGAAGGTTTTAAGCATAAATAAAGGTGTGGGGCACAATTTAAGCCTCTGCTAGTCGAAGGTTTTATGGCACTAACCACCGATCTATGGCCTTTCACCCCGTGTACACTTTAATATGTGGCCCCCCATGAAAAAAGTGTGGACACCCCTGCTGTAGACCAATCATTGCAACCTAATGTTCCTTATTTTAAATGTTTTGTTTTACTTTTTGTGTTTTAGCCGCAGAAGCCGGCGCAGACCGGTCACAGCCAGCACCGACGAGTTACAGATCCCGCTCACCACATGGAGCCAGTAAGTGTTACAATAATTAAGCTATGGTTTGGTGCACACAGTTTAGAAATGCAGACAGACAGAACAAGTAGTAATAGTGGCATAATAGTTAATAACAGAAGTAGCAGTAATAACAGTTAGTAGTATAGTTGTTTCATTATTAAATCGACCACGAGATGAACTGGAGACTTTCATTCAATGTATCGCGATATTTATCTCTGCAGAAAATACCGTTGCTTTGTTTAAATTTTCAATCATATCGAGGTAGAGGACACCACCTCCTGAAATTTCACCAAGTAATTATTTCATAATTATTTCATAATTAGTAAAGAAGTTGAGGACTGAATTTTTACCCCTTTAACACAACTTTGAAGAGAAAGACAAAATAATCAAAGCAAATAGAGCTACCGCTAATAAACAGGGTTCGCACAGTCATAGAATTCCTGGAAAAGTTTTGGAATTTGTTATGTCATGGAAAAGGTTTGGGATTTTAAGAATCATATTTAAGAATCATAAAATATAAGGGAAAAATAATACACAAATCAGGAATCACGGTGCACATTTTTATTCAGTGATTAGGCCTGTAGCGGCGACACGTCCTCCGCCTGTGGCCTCTGACGGGGCTCGTGGGGGGCTCCCTGCTCAGCTAATGCGAGCTTAAATGATGACAATAATGTGTTTACGGAGGAAAATATTGGAGCTCAATACATGAACACAAGGACGCAAAGTGGAGCAGCGAAGGTTTAATACAGGATAAGGGATGGTGATTGTTAGCCGCGCATAACAACGGGACTATAGCAGGTACAGCGTGTGGTGAACAGTGCTTTGAGCCACCAGACGCTGCGCTACACGCATATTCCCTGCACAAACATGGGCACGTCCGCTCATTACCACGTTGTGTATGGACAAACTGAAACATAGGCTTCTACCTGTCGCTCCAAACTCAAAGCGAACTAAACTCAAACATAAAGTGAGCTAAACCTATAGAGGAGGACAGAGAGAATGGGTCTGTAGTTGTGTTGCTAAAAATGCCGCCCTGGTCGTGGTCTCAGTATCATTGGCTTTTCTCTAGTATTCTGGTCGCGACGACGCTATAGGCGTACTCCTAAACATCCCAAACTGAATATATAGCTCTGATAAATACGTAAGCTTAATAATAAATGTGGCTAATAAAATTGTGGCATGGGAGTCATGGAAATTATGTTAAGGGTCATGGAAAAGTCATGGAAAACCTCAAGAGAAAATCTGTATGAACCCTGAACAAAGTCAGTGCTCTTATTGACAAAGTGATGAATAAAGGAGATGAGGTCAGGCTGATCCTTCACCTTCAAATGAAAGACTCCACTCTGTATAAACATTTGTGTCAGACCTGTGACTGTGTAATAATACTGTGTTGCAGCTGCACAGGAGACAGCTGGAGCATCCACATCTACAGATGTAAGTTCAAAGAATATTTTTTAAATTATTTGGTTTGTCTGTTAAAACAGTGCTACATATTTAACTTCTTTCATTTAGATCTATCCTGTGACCTCAAAGTCAATAAAGAACCGTGTGGCACTGCTTATCACTAATAATACCTTTACGGAGTTAAAAAACAGACCTGGAGCAGAGAAAGATGAGGAGAACATGAAGGAACTCCTCTCTACTCTTGGATATGAGGTGGTCAAACACACAAACCTCACTGCCAAGGTATTTGCATAAAGGTGCATTGATTGTGTGTTAAGAATTTTGCATTAATTTGGAAAAACATATTTTATTTGATAGAAAATGGAAAATGCCTTGGATGATTTTTCCAAGCACCCAAAGCTGAAAGAGACAGACAGTGTGTTTGTGGTCATCTCGTCCCACGGAAAACTCGGGGCTGTCCTTGGTGTCAACCATAAACCTGATGAGCCAGATGAACTGAAGGTCGACGACATTCACGACAAGCTGAACGTGAAGAGCTGCCCTGCTCTGGTGAACAAACCTAAGATCATCATCATTCAGGCCTGCAGGGGAAGTAAGTGTCATCACACTACAGTATAAGTTTGATTTAAAGGGGATATAGTAAATAAAAGTTTACAGCTTTCTATCACATTGGTCCATCATTTCTGGTGGAGACAGCTCTGAATTATTTTCGACCAGTGTTCAGCTGTAAATTACACATCGTGAATGGGAATTGTAATTAAACATTCATATTAGTATGACAAGTTAACATTTTTGGTGTGATTTTAATTTCAGAGGAAACAGGGTCTGCGCTTGTGGAGGCTGATGACGTTGCCGTCAGAGAAATCGATGAGGATGTTTTGCGATACACACATAAGGAAAAAGACTTCATCGCTCTCCTCTCCTCTACTCCTCGTCAGTCAAGTTCTCAGCACATAAATTATGAATTAAAATACACAAACAATTTATAATAATACATTCTTTTGTTGTTGCAACAGATACTGTTTCGTACAGACATTCATTACGCGGCTCTTTCCTGATCCGGTTTACAGTTGACGTTTTCGAAGCAAATTTACTCAAGGATCACATTGAGGATCTCTTCCGAAAGGTTTGTTGTGTTTACAGGTTAAAGTTGTTGTTTTTTCCATCAATTTTGAATTTGTAAAAGAAATCTTTGTAATAGAGAACGTACTCTTGCTCTACAGGTCATGAAACGATTTGAAGAGGGAAAAGAATTACCTGATTGTAGACAGATGGCAACGAAAGACAGATGTACTTTGACCCATCATTTTTTTCTTTTTCCTGGAGATCTAAAACAGTGAGTACGACCTTCACATTTCTGCACATTTATTTTTAGATCTTTTCATGGAACTGAAAACATTAAACTTTGCTACATAGTAGTCAGTTTACAGCTTGTCTGACAGTGTAAATATAATTTGCTTTAAAAATAACCCCAACGCAAAGTAATTCAAGTCAAAACAGATGAACACAAAAGTGAGCGCGAAGTGAAAATGTCCAAACTATTCAGTAAGTTATAATATATATGAGTCAGATCGTCAAAGAGATTTTTAAGGAATACATTTGTTCTCTAAATGGAGTGCCTTAAAGCAGTACTAAGTAACTCTTGCCCCTAGAGGCCATAAGCGCAACTGCAGGTGCCTTAGCAAGTTACGATTTTTTAACTTATTAAATGTCTTGGAGAGTAAATACTACGCTGACAGAAAAGGCGAAGGGAGAGAGGGGTGTTGTACATCCAGTTATACAATGGGAATATTTTTTTTCACTCAAACTTGGCTGTAAATACTGTTTAAAGTGGCGCTAGCCCGCAGTTAGCTTTGCCCGTTAGCCTGTTAGCTTCTTCTCCGTGATTCTATTAGTGTGTATTGGTTGCTCCGCCCGGTGGCAGTCAAGTTGCAAGCATGGTTTTCTGGCCAGAGACACCAGGGGGAGATGAAAGACCCTCCAATCATCCCATTAACACTTGTATTACCCCCAGAGGGACTACGAAAAAGATTTATTAAGGTAAACACATTACTTAGTACTGCTTTAAATGTTTTTTTTCTCTTGATTCGAAGAAAGTTCAATTTGTATATCTTTGAAATAATCCCTAATTGTCCCAAGTCGGTACCAAACATATTATTTATTGATGATCTAAGGGTCTTATTCTAACCATGAAATCATGCATGTGCAGAGTCCAAAATTCAGTTAAATGTTTGCATTCCCAAAACATAGAAGGGATATGGCTGTCACGATAATGACGATATCGACTTATCGTTCAATAAATAACAGATAAACAATATATTTTTGGGCTCGATATTTATCGTCTGTACGTTTAATAGCATTTCCCCCCTACTTTTTGTTTGTAAATCTTTGATTTTTAACTGAAGCAAATTGAGTTACATTATATTTCATGTTTCTTGCAGCGTGTTTGGCATTTTAGAATATGATGATGCATTTTGAAAACAAAGGTTTACTGTCATTTTTATGCCTGAGAGTTGACAGTATCCAGTATCGTTAGAGTCAATAATATCGTTTATCACGATACTTTCCTGCCTCAATATATCGAACTTTAAATTTGTTATTGTGACATGTCTAAGAAGGGGTCATATTTATCCTATTGCATTTTGGGGATAAATCTGAGCATATTTTACTTAATCGTAATAGAATTTTAAAAAATACTCTGTAGATAAATGTATAGTTCTGTTTTCTTATTGTGTTGCATGACATGTTTTTACAGACATTACCCCGTTGTTGGTCAGCGAGATCAGTCTCCAGGTCCTTCTGCCACAAGATTCTCAATGCGATGCAGCTCTGGAACAACTTTGAGAGACATCGGCTGCAACGACGAAGCGGATGAACTGGGTGAGATGGACCTACACTCGTGTTACAGAAGTCAGTGGTTCCTAACTTCTCTGGGCTTGTGTACTACTTGAGTCTTTAATTTCTACTCAAAGTACCCCTCGTCCTTATAGAAATTGATCCCCTAATCCTAGATTTACTGGAATTTAGTTGTGTATCGGGATAAAAATCAAGCAAAATCAGACCTTTTACTGCAAATCCTCATTGAGAATAATGTTTTTTTTTCCAAATTATTTTGCAATAGATATAAATAGTTAATAAGTTAATATGCGCCCCCAGCCCGCTAAGTGCTCGTGTAGAGTAGAACCGTATGCCTGGATGAGTTGTTGTTTTTACTTTTTTTTAAATCCTCGCTGTCTGTTTGTGTTGCACCTTACAAGTATCACAGAGGCTACAGTCATTACCCATTCAATCCTTCAATGGCTGGTGGTGTTAAAGGCAGGGGGCGAGTGAGCACGGCAATATCATCTAAATTGCTGATGGCAGAGTACAGTCATTATCACCAGCAGATAAAAAAAACACTCGCCAAGTTTAATTCACAAGCATCTCAGGAATATGATTTAAGCCGCGTTTACTTCCACCATAAAGTTTGGTTCCAGAACATGCAGAGTTTTATATTCAACTAAACAAGGTCTGCTTTAACCTGCTGTGATCCTGTAGACCAATCACTACAACCTAATGTTCCTTATTTTAAATGTTTTGTTTTACTTTTTGTGTTTTAGCCACAGAAGCCGGCGCAGACCGGTCACAGCCAGCACCGAGGAGGGACAGATCCCGCTCACCACTTCGAGCCAGTAAGTGTTACAATAATTAAGCTATGGTTTGGTTCACACAGTTTAGAAATGCAGACAGACAGAACAAGTAGTAATAGTGGTATAATAGTTAATAACAGAAGTAGCAGTAATAACAGTTAGTAGTATAATTGTTTCATTATTAAATCAAGACCATGAGATGAACTGGAGACTTTCATTCAATGTATCGCGATATTTGATTTCTGCAGAAAATTGTGATCCAGCTGGTTTAGGGAAACTACTAAAGTACTGAAAATGTGAAATGATCCAAACGATTTTGTGACCCTGTCGTAACTGTGAGACCAGAGTCATAGTCGTACAGTCTATAATCCCAATCTATTTTCTCTTGTGGCCATTAACCAGTTCTCTTATTTTCAGAAACTACAAGGTCTTAGCTTTCAAATGAGGCCTTGCACTTTATTTATTATTATAATTTTTTTAAACGTGCCGTTAAATCAACAATGCCTTGCACTGGCCTACAAGGCTGTAAACGAAAACTCAAAGAAAACACGACAAAAAAGCAACAAAAACACTTCTTTTTTCTTCTTTTTTTTTACAAAAACGTACCGTTAAATGACTTAAAAAAGCAACAAAAATGCAGAAAATTCATTAAAAATGTTTTACAAAAAAAGAGACAAAACGTGACATAAACGCAGCGATAATGCAACACGTATCTATTTTAATTTATCTATTTGTTTATGTGCGTGTTAATGAACATGGATACATGCATGTAAACACGCCACGCAGGATTGTAGCCTTAGGCTAATTCCCAGTCGTTGTCCCCAATCACACGCTCAAACACACTCATTCGTCATGGCCTATTGTACATGTTTTTAGTGGTGGGGAAACTAAAGCTACCCGGAGGAAACCTACACAGACACGAGGAGAACATGCAAACTCCACACAGAAAGGCCCCGTCCAGGTGGGAATCAAACCTGGGACCTTCTAGCTGGGAAGCACAAGCGCTAACCGCTGTGCCACCCTTGAACTTTTGCAAATTTTGTCATGTTTACCCTAAACGTAAAGATTTTATTTTGAATTTTTTACTGAAAGTTCACACACAAGTAACAGACAACTGTGAAGTGAAAGCAAAATGATACATGATTCTGTAATTTTACAAAAAATAGAAAAGTGAAAAGTGGGGCGTGCATAAGTATTCATATAGCATGATTTAATACTTTGTGGAACCCCTTTTGCTGCAATAACAGCAGCAAGTCTGCTGGGGTTTGACTCTACAAGGTTTGCACATCTAGAGACTGACATTTTAGCCCATTCCTCTTTACAAAACAACTCAAGCTCTGTCAAATTAGAAGGAGAGCGTTTGTGAACAGCAGTTTTCAGGTCTTCCACAGATTTTCAATAGGATTTAGGTCAGGACTTTGACTGGGCCATTCTAACACATTAATATGTTTGTCTTTAAACCATTCCATTGTAGATTTAGCTTTGTGTTTAGGGTCATTTTCCTGCCTGAAGGTGAATCTCCGCCCCGGCCTCAATTCTCTTGCTGACTCCAGCAGGTTTTCCTCCAAAATGTCTCTGTATTTGGCTCCATCCATCTTCCCAACTATTCTTACAATCTTCCCAGTCCCGCTGAGGAAAAGCAGCCCCATAGCATGATGCTCCCCCCACCATATTTGACACTGGGGATGGTGCACTCAGGACGATGAGCAGTGTTAGGTTTGCGCCATACATAACGTTTTGCATTTGGGCCAAAAAGTTCAATTTTTGTCTCATCTGATCAAAGCACCTTCTTCCACATGGTAGCTGTGTCCTCCATATGACTTCTAGCAAACTTCAAACAGGATTTCTTATGGCCTCCTTTCAATAATGGCTTTCTTCTTGCCACTCGTCCATGAAGGCCAGATTTGTGTAGAGTACGACTTATAGTTGTCCCATGTACAGATTCCCCCAGCTCAGCGGCAGTACGTCGCAGCTCCTCCAGAGTTATCTTGGGGCACTTGGTTGCATTTCTGACCAGTGCTCTCCTTGTTCGGTCTGTTAGTTTAGGTGAACGGCCGTGTCTTGGTAAGTTCACAGTGGTGCTATACTCTTTCCATTTCCGAATGATGGATTGAACAGTTCAATCGTTCAGACGTTCAAATCTTGGGAAATCTTTGTATAACTTAACGCTGCTTTAAACTTCTCCACAGCTTTATCCCTGACCTCTCTGGTGTCTCTGGCTCCTTGGCCTTCATGATGTTGTTTAGTGACCAATACACTCTGACCATAGCTCTGAGGCCCTCACAGAACAGCTGTAATTATACTGAGAGTAGATTACTCACATGTGGCCTCTATTTAATGGTTAGGGCAAGGTGTGAACATTCTGCAGTCATTAGGAATGTTATAAGTAAGGATTAAACAACTTGGAGCCGTGCATTAGACGGTTATAATGCACGACGCGGAGTCAAGAACACCACGATGCGCAGCAGAGTGGTGTTACTCCGCGAAGTTGTTTAATCCGCTTATACCATGGTCCCACAAACGTAACATTTTATAACAAATGTTGTTTTCATTTACTAAACTCGCGGGGTTATAGCTGGTCTTGCCCTGTCTGAAGGCTCGTCTCAGAGCGAGCCATTCTCTTGCTGCTGCGAGGATCTCCGTCAGGCTCAACAAACAACATAAGCACACGCTGCATCGCCAGACTCACAACACAACAGGACTAACCTTGTACTTTTTCCGTGGAAGTAAACACCGATATGCGGCACTCCTGGGCAGGAGTTATTTCACTTTTAGTGTTTAACCTAAAGCTAGTTAGCTAGCTAGCAAACTGTAGCTCAACTGAACGGATGCAGTAGAGTCGCTTACGAACGCTCCACGAACTGAAACTTTTATATGACTTTACTAATCCAGCCAAATATGCTTAAGTGCAGGGATCATTTATGTACGTCTGAAAATAATGAATAGTGCCTTAACCGTTTTCAGTAGAAATGGAAAGCTCATATTTTATTAACAGAAGCCTAACCTAGCTGCTTGCTCTCTTCTATTCCCCATTCATCAAAAGTTTTACTTTGGCCAAAAACGTTGAAATTAACCACAAAATCCATCTCATTCGTTCATGTCAGTCACTGATTAAGCGTTTGTCTGATTCAGCGGTGTTATGCGTTGCTATGGCGATGCCCGCAGGGAGTGGAGTGATATCCCAGTGATTTAACTACCGGACTACGTGTGCGGTTATACCAAAATAATGCACGCTTGTCAGCACCCACCAGCCAATCAGAATCGAGTATTCACCCAGCCCATGTTATAAAGGCAATTTAATGCACTCCGAAAATGCTGTATGAATACTTATGCACGCCCCACTTTTCACTTTTCTATTTTTTGAAAAATAACAGAATCATGTATAATTTTGCTTTCACTTCACAGTTGTCTGTTACTTGTGTGTGAACTTTCAGTAAAAGATTCAAAATAAAATCTTTACGTTTAGGGTTGTCAACATGACAAAATGTGCAAAAGTTCAAGGTGTATTAGTACTTTCGCAAGGCACTGTATGTATGTCTTAGCTTTCAAATGAGGCGTTACACAGGCCTATAGGCTGTCTGTCATTTCTCCAGTCAAGGAGCTTTTAGATTTGGGTATTGCAGAGGAAACGCGCTCGGTTAAGCTGAGGGTTCAGTTAATCATAGTGGAATCTCTACAGCTTAAACTCTGCTTCTGTAAACTTACAAATGTGCTGATAAACTGATGTGTATGTGTTTTTCTTCCAGAGCCATCGTTGAGCAGAGACGACTCCAGCCCCACTCCCCGAAATGATCCCAAGGAGCTGCTGTCGTCTGTTCGTGTGGATTTTGTTGACAATGTGTCTGAGGCCGTGCTCCACCAACTGCTGGACCGACTTCTGTGGAAGAAGCTGCTGAACTCAGGGGAGGTGGAGAGTGCAGCGAAGCAGAAACATCGAGCGGAAAAGGCCCGATATGTGGTGGACACTGTCATCATGAAGGGCCCAAAGGCTGCTTCATTTCTGATAAAGGAATACTGTGAACTCGATCCCTGTTCAGAGCTCTGCGACAAACTCAAACTGTAGCTTATGGGAGCGGGACGTCCCGTGCTCGTCTCCATGGAGATGTCGACAAAAGGCAGCCAAATATGAGATTTAAACAGGTTGATTATTACCCACTGCAACAGTAATGTTTTCTGTGTTGAGCATTTTTTGTATTACATGTAACAATGAAATCTAAATTGTTACGGAGTGTGCCTTTAAATACATTTCATACATTTGGGAAGGTTCCATGAGTTTTTACACTTGCAGCATCCGGTTTGCAGAAGTATTGCCTGCAGGAGCGAGCCGCTTAGAGGTCCATGAAGCTGCCTTCATTTTTTATTCATTTTTTATTCCAAGTGTGTTTTTTTTTTTGAAGTTTTAATGCCTGATGCTGAAGAAAGTTACTTGTTTGTTTCAGCTCAAATAAATGAGACAATTTATGGAATAAATTATAACATTATTGTTTCATTCTTTTAAATTACAGCTATTTTAGTATGTAGGTATAAAAAAAGTATTGTTAAAGTTCTGGTATCAAACAATATTTAATGATGCCCTGCCCTACACTTGAGCCGAATGTCCATAGTGTCAAAAAGTCCAAGAAGATAATGATCTCTTCAGTGACAGACGCCCTGAGCCTGTGGTGGAGGTAACAGACCCCACAGACGAAAGGCGTTTTTACGCACTTTTCAGAACGTTACAGATGTTACCTGTAAATGTGCAGCTGCCTCTTGGCCGGGACACTCTTAGTGGATCTGAGCTCTAAGATTGTGGGAGCTCCGCAGCATCTGCTCAGTGTTACAGGGAAAATCCCATGTGCTTTTGCAACTGACCTGACTGACTTGCCCTTCTTTCTGAACTCATCAGATCTTTTTGTTTTTGTTTTGTTTTAACATTTGCAGGCACAACTCCACTGTCTATGCATTGTGTAAAAGTATTCAAATCTAGTAAGTGTTATTAGTTATATGTTTAGTTTTAGTTTGTTTATTTGAGCACATTATAAAAAACATAAATTGCATCATCATTGCAATAAAATAAAACTCAAAAGGAGGAGGCCGAAGTAAGAAAGCTTATAAATGCCTACCCCCCATTTAAAGTACGTACATGCATTTCAGATTAAACTAGAAATACAAAACATAATTGTAAGTCCTTTCCAAAGAAAAGGCCCATCATAACAAGAATATACATAACTGAAATGCATGTGTCCAGCTGCAGGTGAATAATAACGGTGATACAAACAGCATCTCGTGTTTTCATAAGATATCATTAATATAACACTTTACACATTCCAGAGTTACCCAGGCACATGTGCAACAGAAGCATGTACCTGTTTACGTACAAGCAATTAGTGAATGACAAGTTTCATTTTCCATACACAGCCCTGTGGGTGTGCCCATCCATGAATCACAATTATATCCTTTCAACAATTACAATTGTCCACATTACCCTTACGTATAGCAGCATTAATAAAGAAAAGCATTCATGTTTTACAAGAAGAAAATCACATGAGGTTTACAAAACTTCCAAAGTAAGAAGACATAGCACGATAGAAATGTATACAGTTTACCAGTAAATATAAATATTCATTTTCATTTTATTTATTTATTTATTTATTTTCCTTTTTCCTCTTTCCCATCCACATAGTAACCATTTCCAATCATTACTTATAACACCAGTCACCATTCTATTAATTGACCATGATTTAGTTATTATTTAGTATAACATTTGTCATAGTTTTATAATCAACACTACACATTATTATTATTTGTCCCTTGCCGTCATTCCCATTTCCACAGTAAAAATATTGGTTATGATTTTTTTTATTTGTTGTTTGCCTTGTTTAGTGACGTGCCTTAAAAAGCCAGGGTGCAATATGGCCATGGTAGAGGGCAGTAGTCCCCCACCAGCAAGCCCTCACCCTGCTGCCCTAACTAGTTATTGTTGTGAGGCAGTTCTGAGCCCTATACTGGGTGGTGCATTAAAAAGACAAGACAAGCGACAAGCGCTTTGGGTGTCTTGAAAAGCGCTATATAAATCCAAGAGATTATTATTATTATTATAAGATGTAATAACCTGTTGATGGGGGGGCCCGTCCACCAGGTCCATTACTATGTAAGGGGATGATTGTGTTAAAACCATCCCCACCCCTGTCAGCCATTGTTCAGTTAGCTCTATAAGCATAATGGTTTGAAATTAGCTGGGGATATGTGGCACATTTTGCAAAATAAACTACCATTTAATCTAATGTAAGTCATTGGTTTTATTTGCAATAGTATAAGCACTAAACAAAATATAGTCTTTGTCAAAACATGTACTTTCTTACCTCAGAATTAACTTTTGCTCTATAGAATCTGCATACACCTGTTTCCAGCCTTGACAATCACCATGTGGGATCAGGGAGGAAGTGGGTAAACACTAATATGATCATTTGACTCTTATTACCCTGAATGGTGGAATTGGTAGTGCTCAGACTCTCCCCATAACCATACCCGGTCTCCCTACTCTCTCTCCCCCACGCTCTCTCACTGTCTTTCTTTCCCTCTCTCTCTTTCTCTCTCCTCCCCTCACTTCCCTCACTTTTCTCTCCCTCTGGGCGAAGCGAAAGTAAAATTACGTGCCGGTAAGAGCGCGGGCGGGAAGTGCTGAACGCAGGAACGCGCGGAACCTCCTCACAAATAAATCTTAGAACAGCCTTAGCGCGATGCCCCCCCAAAGGACTATCCTGAATGCCCTCCAGGATCTAACGGAAGAAAGTTCCGTGAGTTCTGCCACGAGTTGACCGCGCTCGACGAGGAGCCGCGCGTCAGAACCGCTGAAGTGGAGGGGAAGAGCCGCGTCGTGATCACGAAGCTCCTGGTGTCACGCTACGGCCAGAGTGAAGCTCTGAGCAGAACCATCACAACTCTGAGGGTCATCGGCTGCAACGACGAGGCGGAGAGACTGGGTGAGATGGATCTTGTTAGTAGAGCTGGTTAATACTGTTTGTTTGGAGAGAGTGTGATTCTATCTTGACAGCGATTAAGCCGCGCCCTTTGCCGTGTCTGTTTTCTATAAAAGGCTGTTCCGGGGTTAGTGCGCTTTTACGCGCGGCACGCGGCTCTCAAGGCCACAAGCGTGGACTGACCTGTCCCTCTTTTTGTTGTACTGAACACATTTAGTCCTTTGTCCTCCCTGTCCCACCTATTTAGATGAAGTCCCACTTTTCAATGTTCCGAAGAATTCTATAGAATAAAGTTAGAATTAGGGGAGACCGAGGCTATTTGTCACACTTTTTTTCTAGAGTTCACTGCTCATCAACAGAAAATCCCACAAGAGTCAGACCTGCATCAAATGAAAGCCCGAACCCTTGACTTGAAGGAGACCTCGCTCTCTTTTCTCTATCATAATGCTATAAATAGTTATTAACCAAAGCACAACACAATCGACTGTGACAATGTGCCCCACGTGCGGGGCAAGTTGTCACAAGGCGTGGGGTTGGTTGTCACTATTGTTTTTAGTGGCGTTTTTGACGTTAACTTGAAATTTGATAAATCTTTGTAACTGTTTTGCTTTTTGAGATAAAATGACAAAATGTGTTTTAAAACAGTCGTAATGCAACATCATGTGTTCGTAACACTCATTTGAACTGTAGATGTTTTTTGCAAAATGCTCTGTGAGGTCTAAAATGTACAAAATCAATAAAATAACCCAAACATACAGGCTCTGTAAAATATAATGTTAAATAAATTGGTCATAAAAACATATCAATCAATCAACCAATCAATCAATCAATCAATCAATCAATCAATCAATCAATCAATCAATGGTTTTGTATAGCCCAATATCACAACAGGAGTTGCCTCATAGGGCTGCACCGAGCATTAAGGCAATAACACAAACATATTAGACACAAAAGAATAAACATTTATTCTATCCATCCATCTCCTTCCTGCCTCTTGCCGGATCACATTGCACCAGCCCCTATGGCTCCTCCTGCAGGTGGTGGGTCCACAGAAGGACGGCCTCATGGTTCTAACCGGGCCTGTTGGTCTCTCATAAGGGGCTTCTGAACCGCTCTTTCAAATGACCCCTCAGGTTTTGTGACAAATAACCCCGAGTGTCCACTCTATGACCCCTCCTGGAACTGCCACCTTAACGTGGTGGAGGGGCTTGAGCACCCGAATGATCTGGAGCTCTGTTGTCGGGGCTTCGAGCCCCTGGTAGGGTCTGCCATGGCAAACAGGAGACGGGTCAGACAAAGAGCGGCTCAGAAGCCCTTATGAGAGACCAACAGGCCCGGTTAGAACCATGAGGCCGTCCTTCTGTGGACCCACCACCTGCAGGAGGAGCCATAGGGCTGGTGCAATGTGATTTGGGCAACTCCAACAGCTGCCCCCACGACCTGGCAACGGACAAGTAGAAGAAAGCTAACAAACGGATTCAGCATGTTAGCTCTAAAATGGCTCAAATCGAAGCTAACGTCTCTGTCTTTCAGAGCAGTGTCTTTTATTTATGGCACTAACAAAAGGAAAGCTCTCATTACAGAAATAACCCAGACATTAAAGTTTGGGAGAAACCATAAAAAAACATTCAAATGTGTCCTGTCCTCATGTTTTCAGTCCAAATGAGAAAATTACTATTGGAAGAGAAGAGGTATACCAGTACACATATTATAATCAGTACCAGCGTACAGCGCCCTCTAGTGTGGCTATAAAAAACAATGTGACAAATTACCCCGTGTGACAAATAGCCCCGTTTCCCCTACATATTATTCACTCTCATGAAATGTTTATGGGTGCCCCGAGTCCCAACTTTCTGGGTTACTCTTATTTTGTGACCTACTGAAGCATTAACTTGGATAAAATGTGTAAAAGGTGCTTGAATAAAAATTAACATTAAACATTAATTCTGATTTGGAAAAAAGACAAAGTGTAATAAAAATCAGCATATATTATCTTAACTCCATTACATTACATTTACTCAAGTACATGTACATGAGTAACTTAATTACGAAATTGTACTTATTAGAATAGTTTTATCATAGGGTCCTTTTTACTTCTACTTGAGTACAATTATAATGAAGTATCTTTACTCTTATTTCAGTAAAACTAATTGTTACTTTTTCCACCGTGAGTGAATATTTAAGCGGTACATTTCTTCATTTTGATCAGTATAATAGATATAGATCAGCTCGTGCTCCTTGTTCTTTAGAATTATTTATTTTCACGCCATTTTCTTGAGAGGAAATGAAACACTTTCTCAAGTTCCACTTTTACTACTATTTGAGGTGATCGCGTAGCCACAAGTGTGAGTGACCTCCTCCTCCTGTAGAACAGACCAGTAAAGGCTGTCATGGGGCTTGTGTCCCTCGTTTGTCCCAAAAACACGTTGGAAAGAGACGAGCCGAGTGTCTCTGCACATTGTCCCTCAGATTTAAGATTAAAGGAACAGGCCAGTGTTTTTCCATACTGAGATATGTTCTTACCTGAGCTTAGATGAGTTGATGCGTATCTGTCTGGTCTTTGTGCCCGTGGAAGAGCGTGGTAGCTTCCAACTTCCCCCCCCGTTTGGAGCCATAGGATTACATTGTGAGAGGCTAAATGCTAACAACATCTTTGGTCATTTTGTGTGACTGAACGCACGCACAAAGACCAGGGGTCTCATTTATAAAGCCCACGTACGGACAAAATGAGGCCAAAACCTTCCGTACGAACAGTTCTGCGCCAAAGGTGGTATTTATAGAAATCGAACTGAACGTGAAACATTACGCACCGCCACACTAGGTTTGTACCTGGCGTACGCAGTCCGCACTTTTCAGAAACGCTGCAAACACACGAGGAGAGGCGAGGGAAAGCAGCAAGGGGAGGTCGGATTGAGGAAATGAAGTCTGTGCACATTTTTAAACTGCTCATTTCTTTATTTTCTACAGAAAAGATCAAGATCATTACAAATAAAATCTAGGAAATCAACCGCTGGCTTTGTGTAGTGTTACAATCTTTCGTTTCTATACGTAATAAAAATATTGTAGTCATGTGTGACACTCAAAGACGTGCACACTCATGTACGCTCATGCACGGACACCGGAGCGCACTGCCGCCGGCTGGGAGCGAGAAGCAGGAAGGATCCGAGCCGCTCTGTGCTTTTAACCAAAGTCTGACCAACTCCTGTGGAGGCCGTGCGTAATTACGCGCTGCAGCTCCACAACCTCTCTCTCTCACACCCCCCGGACTCTGCTCCTCATTCACGCCCAAAGCGAACCGCTGCCTTATCCCCGACTGCACGTACAGCGAGCTCAAAAAACAATAGACTATCTGAGTGATTCAAAGCCCACCGAGCTTATTCTGTAGTTTCAGGAAATGTGAGCTCCGTGAACAGCACTGGGAAATATCACAATCAGCGTCTAAAAGGCTCTTCTTTACGTTCTAAAAGTGTATTTCCAAAAATGTTATTGATGAGACTCTGCAGTAGGTTACTTGTGATCAGAGAAACAGCGGTAACATGTCAGTAAAGATCCACCTCGGCCTCTGCCGTCACTGCTGCGGCGTGTGGCCCCTCCCCCTCTGCTCCCGTGGTCTCGGTAAAACCCTCTCATTATCGCCTCATGTTTAGGTAAATCTCATTCATAAGTTACTTTGCATATCCTTATATGGTGACATGGAGGCGTGCAGGGGGCGTGAGTGAGGAAGGGTCATGTGCGCACATTTCTGCTCCAGGTGGAATTTTTGAAGGGGAGTTTACGTGGTGCTGCGCGTACGGAGGGTTTCATAAGTCCCAATTTTTTTCTCCGTACGTGAAGTTTGGGTTTTGCTCGTACGGACTCTTATAGGCAGATTCTCACGGACAGTTTCATAAATGAGACCCCAGACAGGTACGTATCAACTCGTCTAAGCTCAGGTAAGAACATATCTCAGTGTGGAAAAACTGTGGCCTGTTCCTTTAAAGTAAAGTTGCTTACAGTTAGAATCTACTATACTTTATGTATGGAAAAGAAGAAGCCTTTACTTGCACAGCACACATTACGTCATGAACCAAACTTCTCTCTTTTTTTGCAGCAAAGGAAGCAGACCTGCCACCGCCAAAAAGAGTGAGATCGAGGACACCTCCTCCTGCATTTTCATCAGGTAATTATTGGAGAAAACATTCAGTAAAAAAAGTGTGAAGAAGGTTTTGTATTTCTATTCTCATATGCATCAGTCAGTTCACCCTGAGCTCACAGAAGAGGTCTTAATGAGGCAACAGTATAGAATAAATAGTTTTTAGTTAGTTCCTAAGAGTTCCTTTCTACAACATTTCTGTCCGTGATGACTAACCCCGGCTGCTTCATGAATTGGGAAATGAGTTAAGAGTAACTTTACTTTGAAATACTGTTTTTTTTCCCCTCAGTTGTGACGTAAATGTGATAATGTGATAAATATATATTTCTGAAGAAAAAGGGGGCGCGAAAAACAAACTGCATATATTTAGGTCGACCTGAAGCTTTTGTAAATTGTAAAACTTTGGTGGCAAATGATTTAAAAATGTTTAGTTTCTGCTAAATGATTGGGGTTCACAGTGTCTTGAAAGTGCTTTTTAAACACCACAGAGATTATAGACATTTGCCTTGCTACGGAGTTTGGGGGATCATTTTCTAGATAACTGGCTGCACCCTAGAGTTTTGAGGGTATGTTGAGTAGAAGTGAAGGACTCAAGCACTCTTCTACTTAACAAGATTTTAATGTTTATGAAGTATTTTGCTATATTTAAAGGAATAGGCCAGCGTTTTTCCATACTGAGATATGTTCTTACCTGAGCTTAGACGAGTTGATGCGTACCTGTCTGGTCTTTGTGCGTGCGCTCAGTCATGCAAATGTTGTTAGCATTTAGCTCCTCCCAGCAAAGGTATAGCTCCAAACTAGAACTTAGAAGCCACCATCTGTTCCACGTTTCCCTATTTAAATACACGTGAGCCTTTACACGATCCGAGTCTAGTCAGTAAAGCAGTAAAGTCGAAGTGCTCCTAATATTATTACGCCTCACAATATAGTTCCCCTTTTTATCCGCTTAGAAAATCGACATGCTTAATTTTGTGTAACTAGACTTGGATCTTCAATGAAGGTACTTGAGTCATCTTCTGTACTCGGTAGTTGAGTTACAGAAGATGACTCAAGTACCTTCATTGAAGATTGACAACTCCTGTACGACTGAGAACTTACACAGACATAGACTTGGATCGTGTAACTTTTCACATAACTGTATTTAAAAAGGGAAAACGTGGAACAGCTTGGTAGCTTCTAACTTCAGCCCAGTTTAGAGCTATACTTTTGCTGGGAGCTGCTAAATGCTAACAACATTTGCGTGACTAAGCGCACACGTAAAGACCAGACAAGTGCGCATCAACTCGCCTAAGCTAGAACATATTTCAGTATGTAAAAACAGTTGCCTATTCCTTTAACTCGGAGAATGCTTTAATGATTTTTGAATCCTGAAAAACATGGCTAAATTCCAAATTTATTTTTCGCTGATTAAAGAGATATCCAAAATTCCTTGTGAACATGTCTTTGTCACAAGTATGTCAGCAAGGCAAAGCGCATTGAGTTAAAGTTAAATAAATAAAGTTGCCTTGCCTTGCTTTATAACAATGGCTGTTTTCTTCTTTGCAGCCGCTGGAGCATCTGCTGCTCCGGCCATGAGTGAGTACATTTCACTAACATGTTTCAGCCAAACTCCACAGTTTTAATCCTCACTCTCTCTCTCTGCTCCTCAGAGGGACACTTCGTGGACAGACATCAAATCGACCTGATCAAGCGAGTGTCCAACATAAACCCCATCCTGGACCATCTGCTTAAGGAGGAGGTCCTAACACAGGAGCAGTACGACCAGGCCAGAGCGATCCCCACCACACAGGACAAGATGAGGTTCCTCTTCAGCGGCCCTCTGAAGGCCGGAGAGCCGAGTAAGGATAAGCTCCTGTCTGCGCTGGAGAAGGAAGAGAAGTATCTCATCAAGGACCTGAGGGGGAAAAAGTGAGGGCTAGACCTGCCCGGTCCCTCAAACCACTCAGGGGCCTTTGAAAAGTTCTCAGGTTAAATGGGTGATGGGTGACTTTAGTATAATATATTTTTGTTACAGAACATTGAAATACTAAAAAATGTGGGCCTTGAAAGGTAAATGAAATTCAGCACCAGCACTTACATCTAAGCTCTAACAAAAGTAAAGACAAGGGTTTCTGTGGGGCATTAAAAAGCATTAAAAGTCATTGGATGAATTATGCCGTAATCAAGGCCTTAAATGTCAATAAAAAAAATATAAGAAATTGAATTAAAACTGGCATAAAATTAACATTTCATGGAAAATTGTCGCATTGCTCAACTGTTTTAATTCACTGAACATATCAAAATGGTCTGTTTTGGCTGAAATTGACCAAAAATAAATAAACAAATAAAAGTTTCATGAAATGTTTGCAATTATTAAAACAATTAAATATGCCATAAATATCTTTTTTTTCAGCGTTTGTGGCTTTAAAATATCATATTAGTGCATTATAATGGCATTAAAAAGCATTACATTTGACTTCCTTCTGCCCACATAAACCCTGACTGTTTGAAAACGCCAACATAAAAACTCTGCTCATGACTGTGATTCTAACTGCATCTGTAAACAACTTTTATAAAATACAGGAGACAGATGCTTTCATTTTGTCCATAGATATAAATATATAATATATATTGAAAGTCGATGGAAAAAATTGATCTGAATTCCGTTTGCTTCACTTTGTTAGTGTCGTTATTGAAGTTGTATCATATTATTTTTGTATAAGATCCAGGATGAGGAAAATACTTTTTCAAGAGACATTGTGCTTTTTATACAGAATGTCCACTGTTTCCATTCATGTTTGTTAATACTTTTGGAAAGACGTCTGAGTCAGACCAAATGTTGTGATTGGACCAAAGTAATGAAGCTTAAGCGCAAATTCAACCTGGAGACGTACCTGCAGCCTTCACTCATCTCTCACGGGGCCTTCACCAGCATCAATCACTGCCCCATCGCAAGCGTGCTTTCGCATCAGCAATCAGTGCAGCGCTGTCCCACTCAGCCATTCACAGTCCAGGATCCCCTTCATAAGCTCCCCGGTCAATCACTCGGAGTTTCACAGCGTGCAGCGACCCTCCTCCGCCCCTCCTCCTCCCGGGCTTCGCCCATTGCATCTACGTGCATCGGGTCCCGTTATACCACCACCAGGTCCAGGCTCCGGGGAAGATGCTGGCCATCATCATCAACACCAGGCAGTCCGTATCGTTCGGCCATCTTCCGCCGGGGTCTGAGCCCCAAATCTCAATTGAGCCCAATCTCAATTAAGTTCAATAAAACGTCTAACGCAACACGTCTCTGAGTCTTTTCAGGTTGAATTGTATTTGGACCATGCAATAAAGGTGCTTGAGTTAATTTAAGCCTGAATACTGTTCATTGTTACATTAAATTATGGTGAATTGACTATTTTTGTTTGAACTTATATATATATATATATATATATATATATATATATATATATATATATATATATATACTGTATATATATATATAAATGGGTGTCATATTGTGAAAATTGTTCATTTTTAGTTTTGCTCTCGCCGTTCTCAGTCTTTGTGGGGAATGAAATGTGGATTTTCAACCCATGTGTGGCCGGTTTCCCGATGCAAACGAGATTCAAAATGGCCAGTGTTGAGGAGAATATGTTCAAATTGTATTTAGTTACAGAATACTGAATACTTCACTTAAAATGTATTTGGCAACGTTCAGTTACTTCGTCCAATCAGAATATTGTTTTCTGAATACTTAGAATATTCTCATTGATAGCCATTATATACATGTATAAATACGGCATATAAGTACAAAAATATAGGCGACGTTTGGAACGCCTGTTTTAAACTTATTTACAGCTGATTAGAAACACAAACATGCTCTTAGCAAATGCAGCAGATCACATGATGCACATGTGCTCTGTTTGTATGATTTCAATCTTTATTTCATTTGAGGAGGAAAAACAGGTGATCATCAAAAAATATTTCTTAATCTTGTGCAATATGAAGCTAAATGAATGAATGAGTACTGTAATGTATTACTTTGGTTGTAGGAAGGTAAATGTATTTGGTGTTTTGTCATTTTATACAGAATGTTTTTTCCCTGTATTTTTATGTAAAGCACTTTGGTCTGCCAAGTGTTGTAAAGTGCTATAGAAATAAACTTTGATTGATTGTATTCTAAATACTCTCAAATGAAAGCGAAACTGTACTTGAATATAGTTACTCAACATGAGTTACTACAACAAAGGGCAACAGTGGTGCAGATGGTAGAGCGGGTCTTCTCCTGTACGGGGCTTTTGCTCGTCCTTTGTGGGACTTCTCTTTTAAGAAGGGGAGAGGGGGGGGGGGGTGTGATTGCCCCGCGGCCATCGAGGAGTTAAATGGGTGGGCCCGGTAATCAGAGGCACCTGGGCCCGGTGTCCCTGGCTTCTTTAAAAGGGCTGTGCCACTAATTCCTTGGTCCTCTCTCTCCTCTCCCCAGGACGCCAGCCAAGACCATGTGGTCGAACTATGTTTGTACATAGTCTTATATTTTGTTAATTCCCAAATCTCTATTTTTGTAATAAACAACGTCTATTTGTATAAGTTTTGTGTGGTTTCACCTTTGTTGTGGCCCTTTGAGCCTGGGTCATAACCAGTGGGGGCTCGTCCGGGAGAGGAGAGAGTTGGGTCGTCTTAAACAATCACACTGTTTCACCATCCACTAGACATGTTTTGTAAGTTTGTTTTGGCCTATTCTGGATGACCTGCAGCCTGGCAGTAGTTACACCTGCTCACTTCACTTTCACCTGCGCTAGGCCAGTTTCGAGGCACTGACAGAGGACACGGGTGAGTGTTTTCGTTACCCACATTATTCTGTGAAGGATCAAGATCGCCAAAGACACCTTTGTGTGTTAAAACAAAGTCATCGGCGAGTTTGGCAGCTTTAAGCGTGTTTTCTCCTAAAGGTGCTGTCATTGTGCCCTTGACACTTCACCCTCCTTACCTCAAGTGTCTACGTACATTGGTGAATGAATGGGTGAGTGGATCCTTGCTGTAAAGCGCTTTATAAGTTGAGACCATTTACATTTTCAGATCAGAAATACATTTGTGTTTACATTACATCGAGTGCATTTAAGGAGATTTAAAGTAAGGCTCAACTCCTGGAACCGCCACCTTAACGTGGTGGAGGGGTTTGAGCGCCGAATGATCCTGGAGCTCTGTTGTCGGGGGCTTCGTGCCCCTGGTAGGGTCTCCCATGGCAAACAGGAGACGGGTCAGACAAAGAGCGGTTCAGAAGCCCCTTATGAGAGACCAACAGGCCCGGTTAGAACCATGAGGCCGTCCTTCTGTGGACCCACCACCTGCAGGAGGAGCCATAGGGGCTGGTGCAGCTCCAACAGCTGCCCCCACGACCCGGCAACGGATAAGTGGAAGAAAATGGATGGATGGATAAAGTAAGGGTTCGCACAGCAGTGAAAGCTCCCAGTTTTATAAATGTTTCTTACATAATAAGCATATGTGACATTGGGGCTTCATGCCCTTCATCAGACATGAACATGTTAGAGACACACAAATCTAATTGTGTATCCAGCACGCAGGTTTTACTGCCTTTGGAAGTGCGTTTCTATTTCTTTTTAGCCAATTGAGTGCATTTATAACATAACTCCCATTCTGCAAATCCACCTCTGTCAAAGGTATTTCTGGCAGTTCAAATATACATACAATGTCTAAGCTTTATTTGAATGTTTGGTGTTGGACTCTAGAAAAAAGTGTGACAAACAGCCCCAGTCTCTGCTGCTCCCCACATCCTCTTTCTCTCTGACGACCGGAAACCAAGAGTGACACTGTCAGTGTTGAGCAAGTTACTTTAAATTGTAATACAGTGCCTTGCGAAAGTATTCGGCCCCCTTGAACTTTTCGACCTTTTGCCACATTTCAGGCATCAAACATAAAGATATAAAACTGTAATTTTTTGTGAAGAATCAACAGCAAGTGGGACACAATCATGCAGTGAAACAAAATGTATTGAATATTTCAAACATTTATAACAAATAAAAACTGAAAAATTGGGCGTGCAAAATTATTCAGCCCCTTAAGTTAATACTTTGTAGCGCCACCTTTTGCTGCGATTACTGCTGTAAGTCGCTTGGGGTATGTCTCTATCAGTTTTGCACATTGAGAGACTGAAATATTTGCCCATTCCTACTTGCAAAACAGCTCGAGCTCAGTGAAGTTGGATGGACAGCGTTTGTGAACAGCAGTTTTCAGTTCTTTCCACAGATTCTCGATTGGATTCAGGTCTGGACTTTGACTTGGCCATTCTAACACCTGGATATGTTTATTTGTGAACCAATCCATTGTAGATTTTGCTTTATGTTTTGGATCATTGTCTTGTTGGAAGACAAATCTCCGTCCCAGTCTCAGGTCTTTTGCAGACTCCATCAGGTTTTCTTCCAGAATGGTCCTGTATTTGGCTCCATCCATCTTCCCATCAATTTTAACCAACTTCCCTGTCCCTGCTGAAGAAAAGCATGGCCCAAACCATGATGCTGCCACCACCATGTTTGACAGTGGGGATGGTGTGTTCAGGGTGATGAGCTGTGTTGCTTTTACGCCAAACATAACGTTTTGCATTGTTGCCAAAAAGTTCGATTTTGGTTTCATCTGACCAGAGCACCTTCTTCAGTGCTTAATTTGATCCGGCGTTTGGCGGAACGCATTCCGGGAAATCGGAATTTTTAGCTTTATTGGATCCGGGAAATAAAATACTTGGATCCGGGAAAAAGAAAAATCTGGGACATGTGTATTTCTACAGTTAATGCATCAATTTGTCACATGTGTAAAGTAGTTATACGTCCATATCTCTAACAACTTTCAAATATGCAATATCTTGATCAACTTCACATGCCCGGCGTCTCCCCTTGAATATAAAGCTCAAGGCCGCAGTTCGTACTGATGACGTACAGGCCTAATGATGGCAATACAAAATATATACTATTAAAAGATGTGTGAGTATCTTTTAAATTGTGTATATTATTGCCAATTGTAATATAGAATATGTATATATATATATTTTTTTTTTTTTTTAACTGTCTAAATTACCCAACAGCCACTGTGTGAAAGTGGCTTTTACGTCATATCAATATTGACAGGCGCCAAATTGCCTAAATAATAATACACAATGCTAAGATGTCGAAACGACAATCAAGTTTGCTGTCTTTTTTCAAGAAAACGATGAGTCTTCGCCAGCTTCAAAGCAACTCAGAATTATTTCTACAAATGTAGATGCCGAAGTCAATGAGAGCGCTTCAGCAGACCCAGTACAAGCGGCCCCAGCGGAGGCAGCTCAAGGAGGTAACGCTAGCCCAGAGGTGGGCTCTTTTCAGCGGCGAGAGCGGGAGGCTTCCCCGGCGCATCCTCAGCGAGAAGACCGAAGAGATGAGGCTGGATCAGAGACACCTCAGCGGCAGCAGAACAGTGCGAGAGCAGCGGTGGCTGCGGGGATTACTTCATTCGAATCTACGCAACAAGGGCAGGAGAGGCACGCGGTGACCGCTGGCCCAAACCGGGGGCAGGAGTTCAACTCGAAGGGACCAACGAGGTCGCGTATGGATGCGGATGAACTGGTAAACATTAGCGATGAGGCGGATCCATTACCTGACAACTCCTCAACTCCCTGGACTCAATCTCAGTTGAAAAGCAAGCTGGTCAATTACCCGTGGCTTCAAGTGTCAAATACAGGTTTGGGATGTAATGTATGTAAATCTGCCAGTAACTTGGGTCCAGACAAAACACGTGGTATGAAACTTGTGAAAGAATGGATCACTTGCTCTGTAAATTCCTCTGCGTCAGATAATACAAAAAGGCAACGTGCGTTGAGGAAAAAAATATTTGAACACGCTCAAACTAAGAGCCATCTAACAGCCGTGACCATTCTTGAAAAGGCAAAAGGGGACACAATTAAAAACTCTGTAACAGCTATTAATTCTGAGCAAATAGCCACGACCAGCCATGTCTTTAGAACGGCCTATAAAGAAGCTAAACGACATCGTCCAGCTCATGGCTTTGAACACGAGATAGATTGTCAAAAACTAAACGGACTTGATATGGGCCGAATACTACATTCAAATGTTTCATGTGCAAACATACAGGAGCATATTGCTGTAGAAATGAGACGAAAGCTATTTGAGCAAATAGTACAATGTTCACCTAAACTTAGTCTAATTTTGGACGAGTCTACGAGTTTGAACAAAAAGAGTGCTCTGATCATATATCTTAGGGCTCAATTACTGGACATGATTAAACCCACAAATATTTTCACTGATCTTGTGGAGTTGGATGATTTGACTGCTGAAGGAATTGTTCATCACTTGTTATCTGCCCTGGCACAGTTAAATCTCACTGAAGAATTCCTCTCAAAGACTCTCATCGGAGTAACATGTGACGGTGCATCAGTGATGTTGGGGCGCAAAAGTGGCGTTGCCAGAAGACTCCAAGATATGTTCCCAAACCTGACTGTGTGGCACTGTTCAGCACATAGGCTTGAATTAGCTGTTGGAGATGTAGTAAAAGAGATGGGAGCCATAAACCATTTCAAAATACTCCTTGATAAAATCTATGCCATTTACAGTACATCTAACAAAAACCGACTAGAGTTGAAAGAGTGTGCATTACAATTAGATGTCCAGTTGTGCAGAATTGGACGCATTTTGGACACTAGGTGGGTAGCATCAAGTTTTCGAACTGTGGAAGCTGTGTGGAAAATTTATGAAGCTCTCTACCGACATTTCACGTCAGCCTCACTGGACCCATCTCGGGATGCAAAAACAAGACAAACCTACAGGGGACTGGCAATGCGTTTAAGCTCTAAAGTGTTTGTAAATAATTTGGGCATTATGTGCGATGCGTTGCAAGAATTATCAGAACTATCTCGAGATCTTCAGAAAAGGGACATCACAGTGATTTCTGCTCACAGGGAAATCTGTCAAACAATGAGAGTATGTCGGCACGCCCAGGACAATACACTGAAAAAAGTCAACAAGCCATTGAGAATAACTCTTTTCAAGGGGTTGCTCTGAATCAAGGAAAAGTTAGTGACAGGGCACTGGACATAACAGATTTTTTCTTATGTGTAGCAAAAAACTTGCTGTCTCAAGGAGGGCGTGTGCCTGATAAAACCAGTTACAATACCTTCATTGATGAGCTAAAGGTGCTTGACCCACAACACTGGCCTGAAGACACAAACGTGTTATATGGACAGATTGAAGTTGAATCACTGTGTGGGCGCTTTAATCTACGTGACTCACGTGCTGTCATCCGTGCCTATCGGACATACAAAGACACTAATCGAAAAGTCATACCTGACGAACTTAAAGAACTTTTTGCAGCGGTAAACACCATTGCTATCTCAAGTGCAGAGTGTGAACGGGGATTTTCACAAATGAACTTAATATGCACACAGACCCGTTCCTCCTTGCACACAAGAACAATCTCTAATTTACTATTTCTCGGCCTTGTGGGACCTCCTCTTCAAAAATTCAATCCAGTGCCTTATGTCAAGTTATGGATCATGCAAGGGCACAGGAGTGCCATAGACAAACAGTCGAAATCTCGAAACACAGAACAGGAGCTTGATCAAGATCTGGCTGTGGTGTGGAGTCTCTTAACCCTCAGGGCACCCTAGGGCCTTTTGTGGCCTTTGACATTTTCATTTTTATGCATTTTTTCTGTGTTCAGTGGATGTTCCTCAAATTTCCCTCAGGATAATCATTTCTGGAGAAGTTCATTTTGGCTATTTCAGTTTTTTTATATTAGCTTCCCAGAGCTGGGGCTGAAAAAAATCACACTTAACACCCTAAGGCCACAAAAGTGGCCTCTACTTTCAACATCCATAAAATTTTTGTACTTTCATATTTTTTCTACTTTAAAAACTCAGAATCATAGAACTACTTCTGCTTGACACATACATACCAAATATTTGTAAATTTTTAATGATTTTTAACCCTTTATCGGCCAAAATGCACACAAAAGTTCACTGTCATGCAAGTATTTGTGATACCTAAACAGGAAAACTTTTTTAAATGCATTCCAAATTGAATGAGGTGTTTATTTTTATTAGGCCTTGGGATGGGACAAAGTTTAGTGGTAACATTATTTTTTACAGGTTTTTTGTTTTTCTGTAGTGACAGATTTTCATAAAAAAATCACACTTAGCACCCTAAGGCCACAAAAGTGGCCTCTACTTTTAACAGCCATAAAATCACTATACTTTCATATTTTTTCACACTTTAAAAACTCAGACTCATAGATCTATGTCTGCTTGACACATACATACCAAATATCTGTCATATTTTTATATTTTTAACTCTTTATGAACCAAAATGCACTCTTAACTCCTCATTTTTGCTCTTGCAGAGTCAGTAATACTTGTATAACCTTTATAAATGTGATTCAAATTGAATGAGCTTCATTTGTTCATTTGGCCTAAGGGTTGGTCATACAATGGTAGTAACCTTGTTTTTAACAGTTTTTAAATGTTTCTGTAGAGCCACACTAAAATGGACAAAATGCTGTCATCCCATTGAAAATCAATACAAATATTCCACAGAAACTCTGTCTTCTGTGGTTTTATCTCAGGAGCAGTTTGCAAATGTGGGAACATTTTTATATGAGTTGGATGACTGTGCATAAGATAAACATTTGGAGGGTGTGGGTGTGGTGTAGTGAGGGGGGATTTGGGGGTGTGTGGCGTCAAAAGCCTTTCCTCTTTGAAGAAACAACTAAACACAACAGCAATAACAACAGTAAGAAAATGTAAACAAAAGCGTGTAGTGTTATGGTTTTCACACAGTGTTTCACAGGTGCACTGGGCACGATCCAAAAACTTAATTTGGTCTTTGTGTGTTAACTTGCAAAAGATGTCTTTTAGATCAGACCAGTGTGTTTTTTTTTATTCCTAACAGTTTCTGCTGCTCACTTTCTGCAGAGTTGGTCACGTTACTGTGACTTGCCTTGTCAGCTCAAAACTTCATGTGACCAACTCTGAGGAAGATTGCAGAAAGTGAGCTGTGGAAACTGTCAGGGATAAAGAAACCACACTGGTCTGATCTAAAAGAAAACTTTAGCAATCTTGCAGCATCCGGTTTGCAGAAGTATTGCCTGCAGGAGCGAGCCGCTTCACTGCTGGTGATTAGGGCTGGGTACCGTTAAACGATAATATTTCAAACAAGTACAGACATTTTTTATTCATTTTTTTATTCCAATTGTTTTTGTTTTTTTGAAGTTTTAATGTCTAATGCTGAAGAAAGTTACTTGTTTGTTTCAGCTCAAATAAATGAGACAATTTTATGGAATAAATTATAACATTATTGTTTATTCATTCTTTTAAATTACAGCTATTTTAGTATGTAGGTATCAAAAAAGTATTGTTAAAGTTCTGGTATCGAACAATATTTAATGATGCCCTGCCCTACACTTGAGCCGAATGTCCATATTGTCAAAAAGTCCAAGGAGATAATGATCTCTTCAGTGACAGACGCCCTGAGCCTGTGGTGGAGGTAACAGACCCCACAGACGAAAGGCGTTTTCACATCAGTTCATGGACAGTCCCTGAGTACCCCCAGCCCCTCTTCTGTCCCAGGAACCCCCGTCCCCTCTGCTCATGACCACCAGAGGACATGATGCACAAAGAGCAGCTCCACAATGATAAGAAAGAGGCGGAGTCTAACTTGGCTTGTGCGTTATGAATAAACACTGTATTTAAAGGTAATTACCAAACGCAGTTCATGTACATTCGTTACCTCATCACCAAAGAGTTCCTGGTCTGACTGGATGTAGCCCCAGAGCAGGAGCTGAAACGGCCCGTCTAAAAGCTGTGTCTGTTCTATTGTTCTATGTTTCTAATGCTTTTGTTACCCACTTTTCAGAACGTTACAGATGTTACCTGTAAATGTGCAGCTGCCTCTTGGCCGGGACACTCTTGACATGTGACTTTTACCCTCAATGAGCTCCAGGTGGAATAAAGGTTAAATAATATGACATGTTTCACCATAACAAAAAAAAAAAAAGAAGGAAACCCAAACCAAAACAACTTTGCATTTATGTGGAATTGATGTTTTCGTGTCTCAGCGGCCGTATGGGTGGCCTCTACAACACTCCAGGATCAATTGTTTTAGAGTTTCTGATGCCGGACCCTCATACAAAACCGACAAAACAATTGATCCTGGACCGTGATCGAAAGTAAAGGCGCCATTATAACCATACATCCATTGGGTCACAACAATAATGGTCAATTACTCACGAATATCAAGGTTTCTTTCATTTGCATAACAAGTTCCATAATGCACCTTTAAGGTACGAGAATTCAAGAAAATAAATGACATTGAAATTAAACTTCTATTTATTTGTATATGTCACATGAAACAGATTGACTAAAGAGTAAACCTTTTAAATTATTTATTCTACTCAAGTAAATGTAGGCCTAGCACTGTAACTTAACTTACTTCAAATTCATACAAGTACTTAGCCATACAATGTGCACGCCAGTATTGTGTATCATGGAGACTTGACTTAAATTGTGTCGCTGTATCATCTTTTTATGAACTTCTAAACGGGCTGCTTCACTGAGGTCATTGCAGTTCCATAAACCAACGATTCATGTTTTCCAGTTGGACGTGATACGCGTAAAAACTCTGGCAACATCAGTGCAGTCAGGTTTGTCTGAAGTTGTTAGGCTCCACCCCTCCGCTTTACAGATACTATAATAAGTGTCAGAGCATTTCCGGGAGGACACCCGCGCGCGCTCGTCTTGAGTGAGCTGTCATGGCAAGTCGTCGGATCCTGATCGCCAACGCGCTGTTGGATCTGACCCCGGAGGACCTCACCAAGTTCACTGCTCGGCTGAAGGAGCCGCGGGGTGACGAACATAAACCGGCGCGCTTCAAACAGGGCCAGCTGAATGGGAAGGACCACATGGGGTTGGCTGACCTCCTCGCGGACTCTTTCTCAGGAAATGCTGTGTCAATTACCGTGGCGCTGCTCAGAGCCATCGGCGCGAATCGGGTGGCAGACGACCTGGGTGAGTGCGTGCGCCTTTACGCACGGAGAGTGTCTGTCCAGCAGCAAAACCAACTTAGGATTTGTTAGTCTAGTGTCACTCTGGTGTTATGTTTTTTACTTTCACTTTCTAGTTCTGTTTCGAAACAAAGACGACTCTGTTGCTTTAACTTGTTGATCCAAGGCTTTGCACTGGTTTAGTGGCTGTTTAATTACGTCAACTATTTTAGACTTTAGTCCTTAGTATTTAACCGAGTGATTTAAATCTGTTTTTCCGACCTGCTCATCCATTTGTCTCCTAAATAAGCACAATAAGTCTGTTACACATTCTCCAAATAGTAAAGAGTATTACATTTGTTATGATTGTAATTCTTTCTGTCTGTTTGTTTTCTGTTTGCAGAAGAGGAAGCCAAGGATCTGTTTGCGCCCAAAAGTCAAAGCTGTGAGAAATTTCTGCTTTAGCTTTGTTAACACACTTGTTGATGAAATATTTACTGGAGCGTACAGGAGGCCTATTCTAATTTGCATAAAGTTTATAGTTTTATTGAAGAAGCAGACAGGTAGCTTGCATAAAGTCAACTCGCCCATAAAACTTAATACTAGGTATAAGCTACTCCTACTGCTATCTATACGACAATAACACTTCAGCTATTACTATCCTCTTTTAAATTATCACTTCAACTAGACTTAGCCTGGCATCCGGAGTCTGTGGTTATTCTACACATTACAAATAAGACATTAAGTCTCCAGGGGTAACTCTTTATAAGAACTACACCTTATTTAGCCATAATAAATGATGAGTCAACACTTAATTCAGTGTGACTAACACTTAATAACTATTTAACTGTAGTAGTTAAGTTGTTGTTAAGTGTTCTCCGGGTACTAGGCTGGGTACTTTGGTACCGACCACAAAACTCCGGTTGGGGGCGGGATCGAACAACAGAAATTATTTCGGTGCCAAGTTTTGGTACAGTGAGTCTAGAAAAAGCAACATGAACACGTGAGCAGATAATTAGCCGCTTCAGCGCAAATGCAGCTGTTTCCTAAAGCGAGTTCCTAAACTTTTGCAATTATTAGAGATGGCAGAGCCGGTCTGCAGCAGGTGTGAGTCAGGACTAAACCAGGACTTACTAAACCGGTTATAAACCAGGACTCAGCCAGGACTTACTAAACCGGTTATAAACCAGGACTAAGCCAGGACTTACTAAACCGTTATAAGCCAGGACTAAGCCAGGACTTACTAAACCGGTTATAAACAGGACTAAGCCAGGACTTACTAAACTGAGCATAAACCAGGACTAAACCAGGACTGAATAAGGCACTACAGATCTCAGGGAAATTCAAAAGCACAAAGGAGAATATCAAAGATTGTGGAAAAGTGAGCGCTCACTCTGTATTAGACATTTTTGGTAAATTACTCGAGACACACGGTTGAGCGCTC
Source organism: Neogobius melanostomus (assembly GCA_007210695.1). Lineage (NCBI taxonomy): Eukaryota > Metazoa > Chordata > Actinopteri > Gobiiformes > Gobiidae > Neogobius > Neogobius melanostomus. The sequence continues at coordinate 34,728 of VHKM01000812.1, read as the reverse complement.
ACACTGTGTAAAGATCTTTGACATGTGAAGTACATTTGCTTTGTTTTCGAACAGCGCAGCTTATGTTTAGAAAGGTTTAGCTGAAGTTTGGCCCTGCAGCTCTCGAGGTAATAATGTCCTTTCTCTCTTTTTATCGCTGCTTATTATACAGCTCTTCACAATGCAAGTAGAACGCTCCATTGACTTGAATGGGATTTTCCAATGTTCTACAGGTCATTCATTATTTTCTGATATGACCTCTGAAAAAAATAATGACCGCTGACAATAGCAACGGAGTTTGTGCTTGTCAGGTTTTTCATATCACTCCAGTAGTAGTAGAGACACTATCTCTGTCCCCGTCCATAAGAGAGATGTTTGGGGAATCGCTCGTGAAGTTAACGGGAGTCCGACTTTCAACTCACCCAGAGATTCACCACCATTCCTCCTCTCTAACTGCACCTTAAACTAAATAGCTAGGCTAGCAATAAGTAGCTAGCCGTGCTGCTACTAGCCTAGCTAAGCAACGTGCAAACTTTTGGGAACTATTTGCCACGGAAATCTTTAAATAAACCTTTCCGCATTCATAAAAGTGCATGAAGTTTATTTGTTTGTGTTCAGCTATCAAATAGCTGTATAATAAGCAGGATAATGTATAGAACTCTGGTCATTAATAAGTACCTTCAGGGTGAAAAAAGACCAGTCCAGTTCGCCCTGTCGGTACTTATTTTCCCGATAATGACCAGCGTTCTATACATTATCCCTTACTTAAGTGGAAATTCTGCTCATACATGAAGTCGTTTGTGATGCTGCTGCGGCTTGTGTTGTAAGGAAAAAGTACCGTTAAGGCAGGTATTGTTGAAGTAGTTGTATCGAGAAAAAAAAAGTCCCCAGCCCTATTCATGATGAATTAAGGCTAAATGAGGTGTAGTTATTATAAAGTGTTACCATGATGATAATGATAAACTGGAGACCACTGCTCTCAATCAGTAAGAAGTAAGCATGGCTCAACAACTAAGTACCACAACCCCTAGTAGCAGCAGTAGTAGTAGTAGTAGTAGTAGTAGTAGTAGTACGCTGCAGCTGGTGCATGCCCAGTATGTTACTGGGCATGCACCAGTGTAATATAGTGTAATATAGTGTAATATAGTGTAATATAGTGTAATAGTATAGTCGTGGAAGTGGTAATAGTGTTAGAAGTTATTGTTGTTGCAGCAGTTTAGTAATATTAGTAGCATTTGTGGAAGCTGCACCATTTTTCAAATATTTTGATACTCTGTAGTTTCATTTGTAGCATTAGCTGTTGTATTAGTGGTAGTAGCCCAGTATTAGTAGCAGTAGTTGTTGTAGAGGTGAAAGTAGCAGTTGAAGTGGCAGTAGCAGTAAGAGTCTATAGTATAGTATAGTAGCAGTATAGTACTAGTATAGTACTAGCTCATTCAAAATATAAACCATATTATCGGTGCTTGTTATTATGATACAAAATAAATGACTTTCTTTCCTCTTCTTGTCACAGCCGGCAGAAGGTCTGGTGCTATTGCTCACGGTAAGTCCATTTTCTATTTCCGTTTCCCTCAAGACAAAGATTTAGTTTTATTTGTAATACTCAATCCTTAAATAAAGCTGGAGATTGGGCGTTGCACAACTGGAATTGTAACATACTAATCTTTAAAAAGTTGAAGTGCTTTTTACAATACTGACCACAGGAGGGTAGAGTAGCTCAAATATTTACTCAAGCAACAGTAACTTTACTTTAAAATAATTTGACTAAAGTAGAAGTAAAAAGTAGTGACCAAAATAATTTACTCAAGTTAAGAGAGTTTGAGCATAAAAGACTTATTTACGATTCAGTTGTGATATAAATAATTAGAAAGAAAACAAAATGATGTACAAAAATAAATAATTTTTCAATTTTTCCAAAGGAAATGCTAGAAAAAGAATAAAGTACATAAAACACAAACTACATTAACTAGGAGTAGGAATAAACTTGCCTTAGGAAGTGGGCGTGTGGCAAACAAGATCCGAGGCACTCTGATAAGGATAAAGTCCTTTATTAAGCAGAGGGACACGCCAACGCGTTTCTACCACAAACTGTCTTCTTCAGAGCATTGCAACAACATAGCAACACAGGAGGTATAAATACCTAATTAAAGCATCACAGAAAAAAAGAAAATAAAAGCATAATATACATAGTATATACATATACACACAAATGTGTGTATATATATATGTATACATTACTTCAAAAAGTTACTCAAGAACATACAGTAGACAGAAATATTAGTTTGGATAACAGACTAAGTAAACACGTCTGTGCTTCTCAACCTTGTTTACTCGTGACCCCTATAGAGCATGTTTTGCTTTCGAACTACATAGAAAATCTTAATCTGACGAGCCGCAGGGTTGAGAACTGTGTGTTTTTATTACTTTGGATTGAGTTGATCTCTGGATGTCTCGCTCTGTCAAATAAACGTCACTTAAAAACAGCCATGTTAGAATGTGCTCGTCTCCGCCTCATGTGTCGTGTGTTTCCGTATATTACGAGTGTTCCTGAAGGTTCATTTAGGGGCAGAGGCAGCGCTGCTTTGGTTTGTGGTTAACCTCTTACCCCCCGCCTTTAACTGAGCACATTTTCCCTCATTCAGCTTTACCCAAATCTAAACGCTTCTCGACTGGAACTTACAGCCTACAGGCCTGAGTATCGCCTCAATGTTGATGTGTTTTTGTAACTTTTTTCCGTTTTTGTTTCTGTTTTTGTCTTGTTTTTATAATTTTTGTGTTGCTTTCTTCATCGCTTTTCCCCCTTGATTTTTGACCCTTTTTAATTGTGTTTTTGTCACAGTTTTTTTTTGTTTTTCTTGCTCTTTTGTTGCTTTTTTGTTATATTTTCATGATACTTTTCGGGGGTTAAGAGTTTAATACATACTTTGGTGAACAAATGCCACGTAAAGCAGTTTCCTCCATACAGCTTTCTATGGTTGATCGATGTATATGCGTTTGAGTGAGTGAACCCAGTTTTCTCCTGAAGGCCCTGACTGAAACCCCACAGCACGCCACTGCATTTTGAATATTTAAAAGCAATGGCCACATCAGTTAAATTAGCAAAATGAAGTCTGTACCTCCTAAACCCACTGTAAGATGTTAGTGTAATATTAATTAATAGTCACTACCCATTTGGAGTCTGTGAATGTCCGTCAGCTGGAGCCTGAATGCCACACACACTGGCTCTAACCGATCCTCTCTCTCTCTCCTGCAGAGGGGCACTTCGTGGACAGGAACCGTAATGAGTTGATTGGTCTTGTGTCCAACGTGGTGCCCATCCTGGATCATCTGCTACAGGAGAAGGTTCTGAAGGATGAGCAATACAATGATGCCATGGCAATAAGCACCGCACAGGACAAGATGAGGTTCCTCTTGAGTGGCCCTCTGAAGTCGGCAGGAGTCAGAGGCAAAGACGAGCTCCTGTCTGCGCTGGAGGAGTATGAGCCTTATCTCATCGCGGATCTGGAGTGGAAAGGTTAGACTTGTCCCTCTGCACGGCTTTTACCACACATTGGTCTGAGTATAACATGGAGGATTTTTCATGTCATCAGATTTTAATCAATTGAAGAAGTAACTTTATTCAGACCCTGTTCTGTTTGGTGTCGACAGATTTTGTATTTTAAAAAGTGTTTTAAATTGGGTATATTATGCAAATGTAGGGCTATTTCCATGTTACAATGTTGTTCTCATGAAAAAAACATACTTGGAGGTGTTTATAAGCCATTTGTGCATAAACATTTAATATGCACAAATCTGATGACACAAAAACTTCCATAAGTGTACCCGTCATGGAATTGTTTCAGGTTCTTAGGTTAAACTGTTTTCTTAATGCCTGTAGAAACTCGTTCACAACGTTGTTTTAGCCACACATTGTTTTGTCAAAAATACGCAGTGACACATTACAATCTGAAACAGTGGCAAGTTATTATCATAGGATATTACAAAAAATGTAATGTCAATGAAAACTCAACAAGGAAAGGACAAAATAAGTGACAAAATGTTGACAAAAACGTGGAGGGCAAAGGGGAAGAGAAGAAGCCTTTACTTGCACAGCACACATTACATCATGACTGTACCTTTGCTTTATTTACATGTTTCACTCTTTTTTGCAGACTGGCCACCGAGGGTGAAGACACCACCTCCTAAAATTTCACCAAGTAATTATTTCATAATACCTTTTAATAAAGAAGTTGAGGACCGAGTTTCTAAGACTCAGGGCCAGATCTTGCGCCTGGTGCAGTCCGTGCACAACTTTAAAAACGCAACGTGGTACCCGCGCAATCTTGCATGTTTTTTTTTAATTTTATTTATTTGGTCGGGACAGCGCAAGTTAATGAACAAACCACACCGGATTGTAGCCTTGGGCTAATTTCCATCCGTCCCCCATGCGCACTCTCATTCATCATGGCCTATTGTACATGTTTTTAGTGGTAGGGGAAACCGGAGTACCCAGAGGAAACCTACGCAGACACGGGGAGAACATGCAAACTCCACACAGAAAGGCCCCGTCGAGGTGGGAATCGAACCCGGGTCCTTCTAAGTGTGAAGCACGAGCGCTAACCGCTGTCTACCGTGCCGCCCATGTGGCGCAGGGTTTGTGCTAAAGGCTGCGCCACTAGGGAGAGGGCGTTATTTAAGAAAAAAAAGACAGAGGCGTGGTTCATTACAAGCAGCACTCGGGGCGCTGCTCTTTTTTTGTGGCAACCTTCACATTATTTCCTCTTTACATCCCGCTGCCTTGTATTCTTCCTTTAGAATCGATGTCAAATTGAAAACAAAAGTGAAATTACATTGAAAAGTCTGCTTGAGCGTGTGCACAGGCTTACTTTGGTACAGTAGATCAGCGCGCACACCCCAACACCAAAACAACAACAGTTTCCCATAAATAAACCAACACTCAATTGCCACACACCACGTCTAATCTGCGTTTTAAGGTGACGTTTACATCATGTGTCAGTGTTTACCTCCTGATGAATGAAGAGCATCAGCGGTGGTCGTTGTAATAAGCCTCATCGCGACATCGCAATGGAGTCTGTCCACCCCTGTCCTGCCCACGTTTTGCTCCAGGTATGACACTGAAGATTGTAAGGAGCGCCACCCGTCTGCACACTCGTCTGCTCTACAGCCTGCGATACTGTATGAACCACAAGATCTGGCCCTCAGTGTCACAGGAAATGATCACCCAGTTTCTTGACAACCTTTTGGACGAAGGAGTTTTAAAGTTTGAAGAGAAAGACAAAATAATCAAAGCAAATAGAACTACCGCTAAGAAAGCGAGGGATCTTATTGACAAAGTGATGAATAAAGGAGATGAGGTCAGGTTGATCCTTCACCTTCAAATGAAAGACCTCCCTCTGTATAAACATTTGTGTCAGACCTGTGACTGTGTAATAATACTGTGTTGCAGCTGCACAGGAGACAGCTGGATCATCCACATCTTCAGATGTAAGTATATTTTAAAAATTATGTGGGTTTGTCATTTAAAACAGTGCTACATATTTTAACTTCTTTCATTTAGATCTATCCTGTGACCTTAAAATCAATAAAGAACCGTGTGGCACTGCTTATCACTAATATTACCTTTGCGGAGTTAAAAAACAGACCTGGAGCAGAGAAAGATGAGGAGAACATGGAGAAACTCCTCTCTACTCTTGGATATGAGGTGGTCAAACACACAAACCTCACGGCCGAGGTATTTGCATAAAGGTGCATTGATTGTGTGTTAAGAATGTTGCATTAATTTGGAAAAACATATTTAATTTTATAGAAAATGGGAGATGCCTTGGTTGATTTTTCCAAGCACCCAAAGCTGAAAGAGACAGACAGTGTGTTTGTGGTCATCATGTCCCACGGCCAATACGGAGCTGTCCATGGTGTCAACCATAAACCTAAAGTGCCAGATGTACTGAAGGTCGACGACATTTATGACAATCTGAACGCGATGGGCTGCCCTGCTCTGGTGGACAAACCTAAGATCATCATCATTCAGGCCTGCAGGGGAAGTAAGTGACATCACACTACAGTATAAGTTTGATTTAAAGGGGATATAGTAAATAAAAGTTACTGGCTTTCTATCATGTTGGTCCATCATTTCTGTTGGCGACAGCTCTGAATTATTTTTCGACTATTGTTCAGCTGTAAATTACACATATTTAATGGGAATGGTAATTAAATATTTTTAGCATGAAATGTTTACATTTTTAAATTTCAGAGGAAACAGGGTCTGTGCTTAAGTGCGACAGTGTGGAGGATGATGCAGTTGCCTACGGAGTCATCAAGGAGGATGATTCGCAGTACAGACATAAGGAAGATGATTTCCTCGCTTTCCTCTCCTCTACTCCTCGTCAGTCAAGTTATAAAAACACATAAATTATGAATTAAAATATACAAATAATTTAAAGATGATTCATTGTTTTTTGGAACAGATACTGTTTCATACAGACATATATCACAAGGCTCTTTCCTGATCCAGTTTACAGTCGACATTTTCCGAGCAAATGTACTCAAGCATCACATTGAGGATCTCTTCCTAAAGGTTTGTTGTGTTTACAGGTTAAAGTTATTGTTTTTATTGTTATTGTTGTTATTTTTTTTCCATTCACTTTGAATTTGTAATAGAAATCTTTGTAATAGAAAACATACTCTTGCTCTACAGGTCATGAAAAAATTTAAAGAAGGAAAAGAATTGCCTGATCATTTAAGACAGATGCCAACTAAAGACAGATGTACTTTGACCCAACATTTTTTCCTTTTTCCTGGAGATCTAAAACAGTGAGTAACCTTCACATTTCAGCAAATTTATTTTTAGATCTTTTCATGGGACTGAAAACATGAAACATTTGTTACATAGTAGTCAGTTTACAGCTTGTCTGACAGAGTAAATGTAATGTCCTGCAAAAATAACTCAACACAGTCATTAAAGTCAAAACAGATGACGACAAAAGTACGAAATGAAACTGTCCAAATTATTCAGTAAGATACAATATGTCAGAGTTAGATCGTCAAAGAGATTTTTAAGGAATCTACATTTGTGCTCTAAATGGTATGTGGTATCTTTTTTTTCTCCCTTGATTCAAACAAAGTTCAATTTTTATATCTATGAAATAATCCCTAATTGTTTATGTAACACATAATTGTGTTTTGCTCCCAAGTCTGTACCAAACAGGCCTCAAAGTCCACATACGCCAGAGTTAGCCACAATGGCTAATTTTCATCTGTAGTCCCAGGGCAGGTTCACCGACAGGAAAGGCCAGAGAACAATAAGAACAAAAGACAATAGACATGAAATGGTTTGTAAAAAATAAAATGAACACACAATAACAGTAAGCAGACATTATAAACAAAGCGACACAGACAAAGACAATAAACATTAAACTGTAAACACTATTGGTAAAAACCTACACGTCCACGTTGTGACTGCAGGTTTGATTGTCCAGGAGCCAGAGTTTGACTGATCTAGTGTTGGGATGTTCCTGATGTTAGTTGGAACAGTGTTCCAGGTGTGAGCCGCCCTCACTGAAAAGCTCAACTGACCAAAAGATGTTTTTTTCTGAAAGGAACGTGTAGTTGCAGAAATTTACTAATAACGGAAATCAAACAGTTGTCTTTGTGATTTATTATAATCAGTAGAAAATGATAATTTGTGAATAGCAAATGAATAAAACAATTAAAATACAAGTGAGACTGACAAGACAATAATGTGATCACATCAAATCCTCAAGTCAAGTCTGAGGTTTCTAACCCCTTCACTCCCAGTTATACTTCCTCCATTGACCCTCCTCCCAGAACAGCAAGCTGGGAGAGAAGACACTGATCAAGCCTGATAAGAAACCCATAAACACTGTGAGGCAGTTTGATGGTGGCTTCTCGTCCTGTTTAGACCAGAACTGAGATCACCAGATCAGACAGGTCAACGGGTCATCTTTTGTATACATTTTCCCATGGGGGACACCTGAGTCTGGTACAAAGTTTCACATACCAAGATGATTACAACAACACTTCAGTGCACAATGATAGTCCATCCATCCATCCATTTTCTTCCACTTGTCCGTTGCCGGGTCGTGGGGGCAGCCGCCGGAGCTGCCCAAATCACATTGCACCAGCCCCCCATGGCTCCTTCTGCAGGTGGTGGGTCCACGGAAGGACGGCCTCACGGTTCAAACCGGGCCTGTTGGTCTCTCCTAGGGGGCTACCAGTGTAGGCAGACACTGGAGGCAATGTGGGTGAAGTGCCTTGCCCAAGGACACAACGACAATGTGCACCTTCAGGAGGCGGGATTCGAACCCACGACCTTCCGATCATGAGACGACCCGCTCTACCATCTGCGCCACTGTCGCCCCACAATGATAGTTTTCACGGAAATTATACAATTACATCAATTTTCCAACTACAAACGGCACAGTGTCTTCTGCTTTGGGCTTGTGTGCCTGCACACTGTCTTTTAGGTGGATAAATGCCTGCAGAGGGGGCGGAGCCAGACCATGCCAATGTCATGTACAATGTCATGAAACCGTATAATATTCTCCCAACTGAAAATGATGATCTAAGGGTCTTGTTCTAACCATGAAATTATACAGATGCATATGAGTCTAAAATTCAGTTAAATGTTTGCATTCCCAAAACATAGAAGGGATCATATTTATCCTATTGCATTTTGGGGATTGATTGATTGATTGGATTTATTTGAGTGATTATTTACAACAACATTATTGCAGTGCAGAAAACAAACAAAGCAACAAAGAAACTCAAAAGGAGTAGACCGATAAGTGCCTACCCCCATATTCAAGATTAATTTACATTCCGGATACAGTAATACAACATCTCATGTTTACATACAATAATATAACACTTTACATTACAAATTCCTGAATTACACAATTACAATTGTCTGCATTAACTTTACATATAGCAGCATTGTTAGAGAGAAGCATTTCATGTTTTACAAGAAGAAAATCACAGGATGTTTACAAGACTTCCAAAGTAAAAAGACATAACACGAAGATAGAAATGTATGCAGTTTACCAATATACATATTGTTGTAGACTATCAGCGCCTTTTGAGGGTTCCTCTAGATTATTCCACACATTTACACCTCCCCGGGTGATACAGTGGCTTTTTAGGATAGAATGAATACATTGTACTTTCAGATTATGAGTACCCCTTAAATAGTATCTTCCCACTCGTTTACCAAACATTTGTTGTATATTACGGGAGCTGGTTGTTTACAGCTTTATATATCTGTAACAAAGTATTATATTTTATAAGGTCATCAAGTTTCATGGTGTTAGATTTTAAGAACAATATATTTGTATGGTCCCTATATCTGACATTGTGAAATCATGTGGGATAAATGGGCATATTTTACTTAATTGTAATAGAGTAAAAAATACTGTATAGTTCTGTTGTCTTATTGTGTTGCATGACATGTTTTTACAGACATTACCCCGTTGGTGGTCAGTGAGATCAGTCTCCAGGTCCTTCTGCCACAAGATTCTCAATGTGATGAAAACATTATAATTCCGTATTCTGTCAAGCATTTATAGATTTGGGATTTTGCTCTTTTTAAGGATGTTAAATTCAGTACCATATTCTTCCATTCTGATATTTCCTTAGCCAATTAGTTTTGTTTTACCAAAGTGGTAGTGTTAAGTATTTGTAAATATATGTTTAAAAATATATATATTTACAATATATATTTGTGTATCTTGTAATTGGAAACAATCTGAATGTGTATGGCAATGGAGAGAATAAAGTTTTCTTAAAAACAAACTGGATGTCTATGAAGATACTTTTGTGGATGTTATTAAAATAACTCATATTGGGCACTTCCTACTAGAAACGTAGACCTAGTCATATAAGAATTGAGTTTCATCTAAATACTATTGTAATCTTGTTTGTATGTGTAATGTAAGGTACCATTTTTATCGTGAAGAGCTTGCCTAGGCCTGTCACGAAAACAGAATTCAAAGTACGATCTATTGAGCCACAAAAATATTTCGACAAAAGGTGGCATTGGAGACGTTTTAATGCCACAGAAACTCCAAAGCTTAGAAATTACAGTAAAGCTTTCTTTTTCAAAAAATGTCATTCCCAATGACAAATTCTCTTTACAAACTGTATTAGTGACACTGTGACATGGAATTATTGTCTCAATTGCAAATAGAAAACTTATCTTATCCATCACCTTCAATTTAAGCCCAAGAAGGGCTTCAGTGTCTCAAACGGATCACCTGCTACAACAGAAAATATGATCAATATCTGAGGGGATATTGATCATATTGTGAGTACTATGAGTAACTGAGTAAAAGTCTATTTATGTTTCAGTTGTGACAAAAATTATGAGAATCAAAACATGTGATCATGATTTAAAAATATACATTTCTGAAGAAAAAGGGGGGTGAAAACAAACTACATATTTAGGTCGACATGAAGCTTTTGTAACTTTAAAATGTACTCACAGTGGCAAGTGACTATGTTTTACTCAAGTAAGAGTAAAGATACTTCATTACAATATTACTTAAGCAGATGCAAAAAGTACTGAATGATATAAACTACTCTAATAAGTACAGTATCTTCAAAAGGTTACTCAAGTACTTCAGTAAATGTAACTGAGTACGATCCACCTCTGCTCAAATATGTATTGTGTTCTAACACTGATAATAGAGATGAAGCATTTTATTTAGATTTGTGTAAAAATAAATTAGTTGTGATCCCAACCTTCCTGTAATTCACCATTAGTGGCTTAGAATGCACTTTTAGTACTATATAAATACATGTGTATATACTCCACCCTTAAGTTTCAAGTTAATGACTTTAAAACATTTGTGGCAAATAATTTTGTGAATTATAATTACTGCAAAATTAAATAGTTTGAACCCGAATAAATTTAATTATTTGATTTGTAAAACCTGAAAGTTATGAAGAGCATGTAATTAAATCAATCAATCAATCAATCAATCAATCAATCAATGGTTTTGTATAGCCCAATATCACAACAGGAGTTGCCTCATAGGGCTGCACCGAACATTAAGGCAATAAAACAGAGCAGTAAATAAGACAATGTAAAGTTCAGGTGAATCAAGTATCCAGGCAAACATAATGTCCAAATAAGCGTCGGCAGTGGGTGGCGACGAGCGGCGCGGGTGTCCCCTGTCCTTAGACTCTCCAGCACGGCAAGGAAAAACTCAAAAACCCAGTGGGAGAAATGAGAAACCTCGGGGAGAACCACAGAAGGAGAAATCCACTCCCATGGACGGACAGGCTATAGAGACCCAGGGCCGATGGAGTCCCTTCAGCAGACGGGCCAAGATCACAGACCGTCTAGTCCTTGTTGTCAATCCAGGCAGGGTTCCTCCATTCAGCCGGGTTCCTCCGCTCGATCTAGACAGGCCCTCCCGAGGGGGAGTGGGACAGGAGACACCATGTGAATAGTAATGAACAGACTACAGATACAATAAATATTGTATCATAATAAGACAAAGTTTGCAGTAAGAAGAAGAAGAGGATAGCGCTCAGTGTACCGTACTTCCCACAGCAGTGTTTCTCCTAAGGCAGCTTCAGGCTGTGGGTTAGAGCTTTACATACTTTACACTGATCATAAGCTAATTCAAAAAGGTACGTTTTGAGCCTAGTCTTAAATGTAGGGACTGTGTCTGCTTCTTTAACGTGAGCTGGAAGTTTATTCCATAAAACCGGAGCTTGGTAGCTAAAGGCTCTTCCTCCTACAGTGATTTTGGAGACTCGAGGAGTCACTAGTAGCCCTGAGTTTTGAGAGCGGAGTGCTCTTGTGGGCCTATGGCCATTATTATTCATTATTTTGAATCTTTGTGTGCATGTGTGACCTATGCTATGTTGCTCTGCGTTGTGTTGCTGTGCTCTGACACCATTAGAGAGACCCAGGCTGTAGTTGGGGGAGCAACGCTCCAAACCCATTTATTCTGGTGACAGACTCAAACAGAGTGGCGTTAGCCCACTAGCATGTGGGGTTTGACCCAACGTGGTCTCGTCTCAATACACAGATATCAGAGAGGGAGGAAAAGGAGGAGCCATCCTTATATACCCCAGACCGGATGTTCTCATCGTTGGACCAACAAAATAAAATACACAAGACACTAACGCCATTCAACCAGGTACATAAGACAAATATATAACCAAAAGGTGGGACAATATATACACAGCCCCGAGTAACATTTACTCGGGGGCACTCCCACACCCTGCCACACCGTGGCGCTCAAAACCCATTACCAGGATTTTAACCTGTCTATAATAACACCATTACATACACCCCCAAAATCCTGAGTAATCGGGGATGCATAACCAAATTACAGAAAGAGGAGAAAAAAATACCAGAGTAACCCCCAAAACCGGAATAATCCATCCCAAGGATCGCACAGAGTAGAGCCCTACTCCACGCGGGTATGAGGAGTGCCGTTTACACCCCTCGTACTGCAGTGATACTCATGAAAAAAAAAATATTTTTACATCTCTTCCTCTCAATGGGAGTCACAAAACCTCCCTAACACAAAACCAATGGGAGCTGGTAAGCCTTCCCTTGCGTGAACATACTATTTACAAAAGGGATAACGAATCTCACAGGCATTGAGGGTCCCCCTAACTCCACATTTTGTTCATTCATTTCACAAATTAACCGAGCGGGGGGGTTAACCAATCTGCCTGCTCTGGTACGCACAGGTAACAGTTGCGCGTCAGCTACTGCGTCACACGTCACTACGTCTGCAGAGGCTAGTTCTGATTGGTTCTCAGGTGGGGTGTGGTCACCAACACAGACAGAAGCGCCATCACACGGACTCAACGCCACAGAATCCACATCAGACTCAGCAAACGGATCAGACACGGTCTCTTCGTCGACTAGACTCGCTTCTACACTCTGGTAAGAAACATTTTCAGTGTTCAAAAGCCAATTAATCATCCTAGTCTCACTGTCCTGTGTCTCAACAGGAATTTCTGGTTCGTCGTTCGCTAATGAGGAGCAATTAGACGCACATGGGCTCTCTACATTCGACGAAAGGAAACTGACAGGGAGTAGAGATTTCTATGTACCGTTTGACTTTCTGAGTGTCAGGGTCTTTGATGGAGTAGACATTTCACGGAAATAACTTCAAACACCGTCGAAACCCATTTGTCCGCAACTTTCCGCTTCCCTCTCTCCCTCGATTGGCGAGTAAACTTGATCACCCACGACGAGAGCCGCGCCCTTAGCCTTACGATTGTAGTTTTCTGTCTGACGGGCCTGAGCTGTCCTACTGTTTGGAGGGCAATGCGCGATGCCTCAGCTAAATCCCGTCTCAAAGCTCCAATAAACTCATGGTGGTCACGACAGGTGTACCTTCGAGCACATGCTGGAAAACGACATCGACTGGCAACCGTGGAACTCTCCCAAACATGAGGTAAAAAGGCGCAAATCCAGTAGTCTCATGTTCTGTGCAATTGTAACAAAAAGTCAGCATTTGTAGCATCTGGGGCCATCTTGCTTTCGACTGTGGGGGCAAGGCACGGATCATGTTCCCCAGAGTCCTGTTGAACCGTTCTGTAATACCATTCCCCATAGGATGATATGGCGTCGTGTGCGATTTCTGGACCCCAGACAGCGTCAAAAGTTCTTTCATGAGACTGCTCTCGAAATTTGCACCTTGGTCTGAGTGGATGCGCTTTGGGAAACCATACACGCAGAAAAAGTCATTCCACATCGGCGGGCGGCTTGTTTAGCCGACTGATTCTTGCAGGGAATGCGTGTGCCAATTTCGAAAAATGGTCAGTGACGACCAAGACATCGACGCATTTTTTGTCCGTCTGTTCAGCAGTCCAGAAGTCGATGCAAACCAACTCCATCGGCTCTGAGGTTTGGATGCTTTCTAAGGGAGCAGTCCATGTGGTTCAGGCGTTTTACCCACGATGCATCTGAAGCACTTCCTGACGTGGTTAATGACGTCCCTTTCCATCCCTATCCAGAAAAACCTTTGCCTGGCCAGAGACAGCGTCCGCGCTTGGCCCTGATGGCCCGCTGAATCGTGGAGGCCAGTGAGGACTTGTTGTTTCAAGGCGCTCGGTACAATGAACTGATGGAGCGTCACGTTCATTTTATTGTCTCTTTTCGACCGGAACAACAACCGTCCTTGATGGACAACTTCGCCCAGTGTTTGAGAAGGTTCTTCACACCACCTGGTTCACGTGCGCGCTCACGCTTGGTGGGTCTTTTCCGCCTTTGCACGTAATAGAAGACTCTATTCAGGGTGCCGTCCTGTTCTTGCATGGACACAAGCTGGCTCAGCGGGAGCGAAGCACTATCGGTGATACACGCTAGTTGCGGGACATCAGCACAAGTGACACGCAACGGACTGGCACCCCCTTCACTCTGGGCACTTAACACCGCTTGGACTTCGTCGAGGGACAGAGATGGCTGTGGGGAAAGCGAATTGGCGGAATCCCCAGACTCGTCTACGCGTTGGCAGTTGTTCGTGCACCTAAACGCGTCTTGGACTCTCTGGTCCGCTAACTCACTAACTGGGCGAGCAGATGAGAGTACGGTTCAGATACTAGACGGTGGGCCACGCAGGACTTAACAAACGGCTCCCTACTAAGTGCGTCAGCAGCTACGTTCTTAGGGCCCGGGACATAGTTAAGATCGAAGCTATACGCCGCTAACTTCGCCACCCACCTCTGTTTGGGCTTAGTCAATATATACGTCAGTGGATTATTGTCAGTCCAAACAGAGAAGGTCCGTCCCTTTAACCAATGGCCAAATTTGTCGCATACAGCCCACTTAAGAGCTAAAACTCCAGGCGGTGAGCTGGATAATTCAACTGGGCTTGAGACAAAGTTTTACTGGCAAAGCCACAGGTCTGGCGATCTTACTACCAGTTGGCAATTGCGAAAGAACCGCGCCTATACCGTCGAAAGAAGCATCAACAGCCAGGATAAAAGGGGCATCGAAGTCTGGATGAGCCAACGTCACACTGTGTATCAAATCATGTTTCAGGGTCTCGAAAGCTTCCCTACAGTCGTCCGTCCAGTCAGTGGGGGTCAATCTCACTAAACCCTTCTTGAACTTAGGCTTGAGAGGTCTACCCTTTTTCTTAGGAGTGGAGGGTTCCGACACGAGACTAAACAGGGGCCTAGCCTTGGCTGAACAGCCTTCAATAAAGTGGTGGTAAAACAAAGCCATGCCTAAAAAGGACCTAATCTTTTTAGCGCAGGGGGTTTTACCGTCAGCCTCCATGAGGTCTGATTCCCTAATGTCCCCGATGGCCTGGACTTTACTGGGATCGGTTTTCATGCCCTCTTCGCAGACGATGTGGCCCAAGAACTTTACGGAACGCCGGAGGAAATGACATTTCTTGGGGGAAAGCTTAAGATTGTTTACAGCTAACGCGAAATACCATCTCTAAACGCTCTAGCGCAATCTGTTCAGACGGCGCAAACACCATCAAGTCGTCCAGGTAACACAACAGGCTGGTAAAGTTTTCGTCACCGAAGATCGACATCATCATGCGCATGAATGTTGCGGGGCTGTTGGTCAGTCCTTGGGGCATCCTGTTATACTCGTGCAGCCCCGAACGGGGAGGAGAAGGCGGTGTACCGTTTGTCATCCTCGTGTAACGGAACGTTGTAAACCCCGAGGTGAGATCCATGGTGGAGAAGAACACATTGCCCCCAAGCGCCGCGAGCGCATCGGTCTGGTGGGGCAAGGGGTGTGCATCTTTAATAGTTCTCGCATTAAGCCACTGAAAGTCATTACAGATGCGTAAATCACCATTGGGTTTCACGACGAGGACTAGCGGAGACGCATACTCGCTCTGGGACTTCTTGATGATCCCGACTTCCTCCATCTCGTTCAAGCTGTCCTCAGTTTCTCATAATGGCAAGGAGGGACACGCCTGTATGGGAGTCTGAACGGCTTGTCATCCATCAACCGTATCCTGTGCACAAAGTCTTTCGCCTCTCCACAATCCATCTTGTGCCTAGAGAATGTGGAGTCGTATCGCTCGATCAGGTTGAGTAGCTTGTTTTTCCACTCCAAGGACACTTCACACGACGTGATGTCAACTTCCGAGAGTCCCATGTCGATGAGGGTCTTGTTTATCTCGTTCTCAGTTTTCAAAACTGGAGTCTCCGTCGTGCGCTGGATATTTGATTGAACTCGTTGAGGCTCCGGTAGATCTTGCACTGACAAACTAGGCGAAACATCCACCAGTTTGGCATTCTTCTTCAGAGTGAGTGCTTTCTCTGTAGGGTTCACTATTTTAACGGGAACCCACCCATCCCCATACAGAGTGGTGACAACTCTCCCCACCAAGATCTGCGCTGGTCTCGTTTTAGATCGAGTGGGTTCTACGATAACAGAGCTCCCCACCGCCGAAGCGTCTACAGACGGTAATTTAGCCCACACCAATGTTCAGTCAAAGGCTGCAGCGTGACACACCTTTTAATTTTGCAGTCCCAAAATCCAGCGCCGAGGTGTCCGTACGTTGCACTGTATGGGACACAGTGATAGCAGCTGGGGTAGCTCTTTACCGAAAGCGCCCATCTTACTCGAGTCTATTTCTCCGTCTTCGATCCTCTTCATGAGCCATTTCAACACGTTACTCCCCAGGATCATGCTGTCGGACTGGCCGGGTACCACTAGGACCGGGACGACGACCTTGATACCGTACACCAAAACAGAGAGGTCGTACAGAGCGGTAGGCATTACCGGTTGACCTCCGCAGCCCACGATGACATACTCATCCGCTCGCTTCCTGTCAATCTCCGGATAATCCCTCTTCAGTATTGAATCAATCTCTTCACTAATAGTGCACGCCATAGATCCACTGTCCACTAAGGCCTTGATGACGTAACCGTTGTCCATGATAACGACCGTGTGAAATAACGAGTCGGTTTCTGAAAGTCTTTGTAATACCTGCACAACTGGTGTCTTGCCCAGCGGCACTTTGTCGCTGTAAGCTGCACGCCCGGAACCAAGATGTACCGCACTGTCCATTGTGGGAGGTGAAGAATCCCATCTACGCTGTCCTCCCCTACACGCAGACTTACTAGTTTCCCTTGAGGCCCGGAGGGAGAAGTGTCAACGCCCCGGGAACAAGCGTGGCTGGAGTGGCCCTGCGTGTGGCACCGAAAACACAGTTTATGCTTCCAACAATGCGTGTACGTGGTGTGGGACACATCTCTACAGACCGCACACGGCACGCTGTTTAAACCGCCTATTTTGGGATACCATGTGTCTCGACGAGGTGTCTGGGCAACCTGGGCGCCATCTTGAGTTTGCGACAAAACCCTTTCCAACATGGCGGCTAGCTTCTCAAGCGCTGAGTGGTCAGATACGTTAGCAGTGGGAAGTACATCAGCGGCAATGTCACCTTATTCACAGCAACCGTATTCATTACACCGGCTCTTCTAGAGCTATTTTCAAAATGGTACTCGTCCAGCACCTCCTGGACATCGCGAGCCGACCACTTATCGATAGTCTTAGACCGGAATGTGTAAGAAAGCTCTTGTTCGGGCAGTGTCTTATGAATAACCGGGTGACGTCCTCCCCAGGAATATCGGAGAATTTCCCCGACCCGCGAGGCAGCTAATGGCAGTGTCCGCAGCATTGTTTAACCGTAACCAAAAATCATACAGATCCTCATTAACCGTGGGGCGAATGGAGTAAAACTCCGCGAGTGGACCGAGGAGCACAGCCCAGCGCCAAAATGTTTACGTGGAATACAGACCCCCATTTTTAATACCCAGCTTCACAACATTCTAGCTTTGCCCTTTAAATAGATAAGGATTTCCTCCGTTCTGCATTCAACGGGGATATTACTTTTGCGGAGATAAACCTTCATCAAATCTTCCCTTTCATCGATAGCCAAAACATCTGAACCATCCCCTCTATAGACCGGTGGCTCTTTGGCACCTTTTTCAATAAACGTGACATTTGAAAGGTTTAAACTACGACTATACATGAAATCATTGGCCTGTGGAGGCGAATCAGGAGCCCTGGGAGACTCGGCAGAAGAGCCAGACGTGTTCAACCTAGACACAATATTATCAGCTAACATGTGACCCATCTGTTGCATCATTTCACCCATCTGGTTCATTCCCCCCACAGTTTCATCATCAAACACATGTCCCGTGCTGCACTTAGGCAGACCAAAACTCACATTATTCATGTCACGAGGCATAGCTCTGCCTCGAGTAACACTACCACCCACATCACTTAAAGGAAACGGGAGAGGAGACACCAGAGCTCCGCGCCCCCTGCCGGCCATGGCAGGCGTGTGCAGCTCCTCCGAGTCCATATCAGCGGCGCGAAGAAGTCGCTGACGTCACCGATGTAGTTTCCCGCTCCGGTGGTCTGAGCGCGAACAGCCCCTCGTGTGGCGATGGCGGCTCCCAGTGGCGAAGCGGCGGTGGCGCAGGAGAACCGTCCTGGAGCCCAGCTACTAGACACCGTGGACCCAGCGACGTCTGGTCCAGTTCGAAACGGAGTCACGGCACCAATGTGACCTATGCTATGTTGCTCTGCGTTGTGTTTGCTGTGCTCTGATATACTCAGAGAGACCCAGGCTGTAGTTGGGGGGGAGCAACGCTCCAAGCCCATTTATTTCTGGTGACAGAACAAAACGGCGTTAGCCCACTAGCAGGTGGAGTTGACCCAACGTGGTCTCGTCTCAAGACACAGATATCAGAGAGAACATAAAGAATATACATATATACCTGGTGACAGAACAAAACGGCGTTAGCCCACTAGCAGGTGGAGTTGACCCAACGTGGTCTTCGGGAGTAAACGAAACAAAATACACGTAAGTACAAAATACAGACATGACTAATGATAAAACAATATAAACAACATAAAGGACAAGTTAAAAGCCTATGATATGCATTTTAACATGTGATGGCTACCGATGCCTTAAACCCGCTCACCTCGTCTCAAGACGAGGGAGGAGAGGGAGGAAGAGGAGGAAGAGGAGGAGCCATCCCTATATACTCCCAGACCGGATGTTCTCAGCGTTGGACTAACAAAATAAAATACACAAGACGACTAACGCACACTCACCAGGTACATAAAACAAATATATAACCAAAAAGGTGGGACATATATACACAGCCCCGAGTAACACTTACTCGGGGCACTCCCACACCATGCCACACCGTGGCGCTCAAAACCCATTACCAGGATTTAACCCGTCTATAATAACACCATTACACACACACACCCCTAACACCATAAACACACCACACATGCCTTCAAGTGCCACAGCACCACGTCAATCTGCGTTTAAGGTGACGTTTACATCGTGTGTCAGTGTTTACCTCCTGATGAATGAAGAGCATCAGCGGTGGTCGTTGTAATAAGCCTCATGTTTCCTTTTACATTGTTGCTGCTTGTGTAGGTACAGCTCAGTCCCAAACAAAGAAGCGCATTTCACAAACGGGGCGCAGAGAAAACCTTTTTTTTTTTTTTTCAATTCAGCCGCTCCATGAATCCTGCAGCTTTAGCGCAAATGTTCCAATAAGCTACAGTTTTCTTGCAACTACTGCATAACTGCAACTCCTCCACATCCAATATGAAAGTTTCTGATCATTAAATCCTTTACCTGAGGTAACTTTGTGCATTCTAACGGTGTCCAACGCTGAGGCTGCTGCCTTTCATTCCCCGCCCGCTCATCTTGGATCTGCAGAGAGTGGCTGACGCAGCGGAGGGACAGTTTTATTTCTTTCATCTTTATTAAACATTGCGCGCTGCATGTGCATGTTATTAAGCGTTTACAGGACAACTACACCCCCGCAACTCATCGCCTTCCGCAGTAGCGGTCTGGGGAAAGCATGGGGAGGGGGCGGCACCACAACATCGCAATGGAAGTCTGTCCACCCCCGTCCTGCTCACTTTTTGCTCCAGGTATGACACTGAAGATTGTAAGGAGCGCCACCTGTCTGCACACTCGTCTGCTCTACAGCCTGCGCTATGAACCACAAGATCTGCCCTTGAGTCTTTCATTTCTACTTAAGGCACCCCTCGCTCTTTCAAAATTGACCCCCTAATCTTAGATTTATTGATATTTAATTTTGTATCGAGATTAAATCAAGCAAAATCAGACGTTTTACTGCACATCCTCAATTAAAATAACGTTTTTTGAAATATACTACTCTTCTTTTTAATGTGATGCACTTGTGAACCACACGTCTACTGCACATTTCCCAAGCAGTCATGGGATCCAAAAATGAATCAACAATGTTCACAGGACATCAAAAGCCTAAAAAGTGAAATATCATCTAATTTGCTGATGAACAGCCATTGGGTCAGATCTTGTGGTTCATAGCGCAGGCTGTAGAGCAGACGATAGCGAGACGGTTGGCGCTCCTTGCAATCCTAAGTGCCATTCCTGGCGCAGAAAGTGGGCAGGACGGCAGGACAGGGGGTGAACAGACTCCCGTGGAGATGTTGTTGCGCCTCCTCCCCATGCTTTCCCCAGACCGCTACTGTGGAAGGCAGTGGGCTGCGGGGGTGCGAGTGTTGGTGTTATTAAGCAAAAGCTTAATAACATGCAGGGCGCGATGTTTAATAGCTGAAAGAAATAAAGCTGTCCCTTCACTCAGCTGCGTGCAGACACTCGCTCCGAGATGAGCGTGATGTGGGCGGGAGCGAGGCAGCAGCCCTCGGCTTTGGACACTGCTCGCATACGCAAATTTAACAAATGAGAAGGATTTAACTGATCAGAAACGATCACATTGGCTGCGGAGAACTTGCAGAGTTACGCAGTAGTTGAAAGGAAACTTGTTGGAACAGTTGAGCTACAGCTACCTCCTGAAATTTCATCACGTAATTATTTCATAAAAGCTTTTTAGTAAAGAGCAGCAAAACCAACTTAGGATTTGTTAGTCTAGTGTCACTCTGGTGTTATGTAAGCATTTTTACTTTCACTTTCACGCACAGGAGGCCTATTCCATCAAGTGTTTAGTTTTATTGAAGAAGCAGACAGGTCGCTTGCACAGTAGCCCACACTTAAAAAAGTAACCTATAGAATTTACCCAATAAATTGAGGTAACAATTTGCATCTACTTTTTTTGGGTAGATTTAATTCATTTATGGAGTATAAATACCTGAAATATAAACTTTAATTTCTTAAATAAATTTGGTAGAATTACCTCTTAATTTCTGTAGATAATACCCAATATTCACCAGTAGATAATACCCAATATTCACCAGTAGATAATACCCAATATTCACCAGTAGATTATACCCAATATTCACCAGTAGATTATACCCAATATTCACCAGTAGATAATACCCAATATTCACCAGTAGATAATACCCAATATTCACCAGTAGATAATACCCAATAATAACAAATAGTTAGACCATTTCTGCATTACCTTGATTGGCATGATTTTCATACAGATATGTCAATTTCAGAATCAGGAAGGGGGGACAGTTTAAGCATTTTTTACAGTGAACAATGTGAATAACTAAGGAAAAGAATATACAGCACCAAAACTAAACTCACATTTAAGTACTGTTCTGTGAAAGGGAGTCAAGATTTGGTGCTGTATATTCCTTTTCCTTACAGTTATGCACATTGTTAACAGCAAAAGTACTTAAAACTGTCCCCCCTTACTGGTTCTGAAACTGACACATCTGTATGAAACCATGGCAACCAAGGTAATGCAGAAATGGTCCATTACTAACACAAATTAACCAATATCAGTTTCTCACCATTACATATTCAGATAGGGCCAGATATAACCCCCTTTAAAAAAAAAAAATACAGGCCTTCATATTATTTCAATGTCTTTAATTCCAAAAAAATTAGACATTTTTCTTCCAAGATGACCCTTAATGGACTGCCATTGTGGTTTTGGGGTTTCCTCAACTGTAGAGACAGAAAAAAAAAAATTAGAATGATAGAGTAAACATTATAATAAATAAGATAATGTAATAACTACGACTGTGAAAAACTTTGTATATCGATATCGCGATATGTTTGTGCCGATCCCACGTATCGATACTTCATGCAAGTATCAATACTTAAGTATGATTCCAGATCCTACAGGTCCTGAATCAGCAGCACCTGCGGCTCCAAGTTGCAGGCTGCCACGCTTACTGCAGACCGGAGATGCTGCAGATTCCAGACCGCCTCTGCACACTAATTTTCCCTTAAAGGAATAGTTCAGGATTTTACAAATTGGACCTTATTTTCCTAATGAGCCCGAGTGTTTAGAAATGTGTGGAGAGTTCAATGACTTGCATTGAATGGGAACTTCCTAAACTGCCCTTTAAAAACAGTCTTAGTACTCTATAGCGACTTGTGACAATATGCACAACGCCAGGGCAACGTTTGGAATATCTGTGTTGATAGAATACGGTTAGGAAGGATACCGTTTGACACTTACATAGAATCCCGTTAGCATTCTCATTGAGCACCACGATGTCGTCACCAGAATAGTTTGAACTTCACAAACTGTTTAAACCATTCTTGATGTCACCTTATTAAATGGAAGCTCATTGAGAAAATGCAACAATGAAGAGTGTCGATTTTTGAAGAATTAAACATTTAAAAAATATTTTGAGCTTTTTCACCCTTTTTTGTTTTCTACATTAATTCCATGTGTTAATTCATAGTTTAATGCTTCAATGAGAAATCACCACAAAGTAAATAGTTTTGAAAGTTAAGAAACGCTGATACATCAAAAGTGTTTTCCAAACTTTGGTCTGTACTGGAAGTGTGTCATAGGTTTCCATCAGAAGGTTAAATGGTTCAGATAAGAAGTGAATTATAGCCCGTGTTTGGACTTTCTTCCGTGTGCATTTATTGGAATTGTGCTATGCATTCGAGGTGGTGGCTATTCTTGCTATTACTTAGCATTTAAGATTTTATTTTACAAATACATTACGGAGTCAAGATGTCATGCAAGCTAAGAATAAGACGCAACTAACACTATACAATTATAAACAGTGTAAGTGACTTCTCAATTTTAAAGACATCTCAGGTGATTCAAAAAGCAGCCATGTACACTGTAAATCAGGGTCACCAACCTTTTTTCAGCCGAGGGCTACTTCAAGAGCATTGAGTTGTTCGAGAGCTACCAGTTAAAACAAATCCTAAAGACTTAAACGTACACTGTTTACTTATAGGATATTGACCCATATTATATCAATAGCTTTATTTTAAAGTCGTACTGAGTCACAAAACAGAAATAATTGTATTTTTAAGAATCAGATTCAAGAAATGAAGTGTTTTACACCTTAGAAAAAGTCTCAAGGGCTACTGGGCATGCCCCAAAGGGCACCTGGGTGCCCGCGGGCACCACGTTGGTGACCCCTGCTGTAAATAATGTACATGTATCAAATAAGTATTGTCTTGTTCTTTAGGACTGCAATATTATCATTATCACTGGATCCATTTGACTTGTATTCATCAGCATTTCAGTCCATCTGCTAACATTACGTTCAATGACAGTCCAGCTAATCGTCCGCTCATAAGATGGCCGCCACATTCATAGGCGTGGCCGATACTTTAGATCGGCCACTTTGACCCTCTGGACCAGGGTTGCCAGGTCCGCGGTTAAACCGCGGAATTTGGCGTTTTTTTAAGCCATTCCGCGGGTGAAAAAAAACTGTCCGCGCGTTTTTTGCTTGCTGTCTTTCAATGTAAATTGGCTATTTTCCATTCTTATTGTTTGATCACTATCACGAATCAACAAATCTCAAATCCAAGGACTCTTTGAGCTGCTTTTTTCAATACCACAGAAAAAGGTGTGGTTTCTATCATCGCGGCACATGGCACTGTTTACTGGGTAAACAACATGAACACATTCAGCCCGGCATATTGTCCGCGGGTTTTCCGCGGTTTTCAGATATTTTTGGGCGGATTTTTGCTGCCCAGACCTCGGCAACCCTACTCTGGACCAAAGGATTATGAATGGCATTCTAGATAGACACTCCAATTGAAATATATTGCATTTAGAAAACTTATTTTTAAATACATTTTAAATTGCCATGTCTTCACCATTTGTTCAGTCCACAAACAACAAACTTCTGTCTTTTCTTGTCTTTGTTGCCACGTTTTTATCAGTTTTAGTAGTTTTAGTCATGGCTTTTGGACGTCGTACTCGTTCAAATTGTCATGTTTTTACCCGCTCATGTTACGCAAGAAGCTTTTATTTTTGGGTAAAGCAAACTGGGGTTATTCTAGGCCAAACTGGACAAAATAAGATTGGTCAGGTGGGGCGTAACGAGGTTACCGTTGTACTTTGTAACGAATGAAGCGTCGCTCACGCTCTCTTTCTCCATTCTGAACACCGCGCGCAAGTTTGTCGTTTAGACATCGCTGTCTCTGCTCCACAAAAAGTCCATAATTCAAGAACCTGTTCTCTCTTCTTAAACAGTCTGGTTACTGATGCTATTCAGTCCGTTTTGCTTTTACATTCCAGATCAGTCTCGCCTTTCTCCTGTTTACTCCAGAGCACCGCGTCTCTCGGGTGTATTACGTTGTCTGTCAATTTCAGTGTGAATTCTCGGTTCTAACAGACCGTCTCAGCACTGATCCCAGGACGCAATATTACCACTGTATCTTCCCGGTGTTTACGAGAACCCATGTGATGTGCGTCTTTTTGTAAAATTAAAAGAGCTCCGGTTTCTACCACGTGGAGGGCTATCCTTTCTGACTGCTTCCGCTTGAGTCCGAATACAAGCCAAGTGAAATATTTCGTCACTTTAGTAAATTATCATTTGCATCTGCATATATTACAGCATAGCCCATGCAAAATAGCTTACCTTTAACTCATTTGTCTGTCGTGTCGGCTTCCGTGCAAAAGGAAGGTTGGCACACAAGATGGCTGAAAAACGTGGTCTGATCGTTTGATTTCATGCGCAATTGGGAAACGCAGGACTGACGCACGCGCAAGCAAGGCCACAGGGCTCAGTCTTTGGGGTGTATTTTACGCAAATTCTTTGGGGTATATTTTACCATATTTTCCACAATAAACAGTTGTTACTGTTAAACAATTAGTAGCATGGTGTAAAAATGTACCCATTATTTTATTCATTTCATGGGCTGCCTACAATAATCGAGTTAAAATTATATACGGTTTACATAGATTATATTTACAAATCTCACCAAAATCCTTTTTTAGTGCATAGAACTAATACTCCAGGAGTATTAGCTTTGCACTACTACTTTTACTACTACTACTACTACTACTGCTATTACTACAGTTACTGCTGCTTACGATTACAAATTGACTAATACTTCTCTTAATCCTGCTCTATCCTCTTTTTAAATTATCACTTCGACTAACCTTAGCCTGGCCATTACTTAGTCTGTGGTTAATCTAAATATTTGCATTGAGACATTGAGTCTCCAGGGACTAACCTGCAGATATACATAATATGTAAGGGATAATGTGTAGAACCGCGGTCATTATCGGGGAATGAAGTACCGACAGGGCGAACTGGACCCAAACGTAGTGGAGGGGTCTTGTTTCTCCCTGAAGGGTTTAAACCACATTGCAACTTCACTGCCTCCGGGTCGGAGGTCAACCAATACACACTAATGGAATCACGAAGAAGAAGCTAACAGGCTAATGCGGCAAAGCTAACTGCGGGCTAGCGCCACTTTAAACAGTATTTACAGCCAAGTTTGAGTGAAAAAAATGCACTCCATTGTGTAATTGATGCACAATATCCCTCTCTCCTTTGTCTTTCTTGTCAGCGATTAGTATTTTACTCTCTCGGAACAATTAATAACCGTTGAAAAAAAACGCAACTGCTACAACACTGCGGTGGCGCTTATGGCCTCTAGAGGCATGAGTTCTTTAGTACTGCTTTAACTGTACGTAATTTAAGTTAGTTATTAAGTGTTAGTCATACTTAACTATTGAATTGTTCTGGTTGGTTTGGCGGGGTACCGTTTAAATGGTACCTACTTGATTCCTGTTATTGGCGTAATTGAAACACAATATTCTTTTCGGTGCCAAGTTCAGTACTTACTCTTCCAAACGCCATAAATGACCACAGTGAGTCTAAGAAAGCCAAATGAACACGTGAGCAGATTAAATTAGCCTCTTCAGCACAATGCAGCTGTTCCTAAAGCGAGTTCCTAACTTTTGCAATTATTAGAGATTTGGCAGAGCCGGTCTGCGCAGGTGTTAAGTCAGGACTAAACCAGGACTTTACTAAACCGGTTATAAAACCAGACTAAACCAGGACTGGGAATAAGGCACTTAGAGTTCTCAAGCAAATGAAAAGCACCAATAAGTAGTGGTATCGAGAAGGAAAAAAAGAACAACGCTACCCGTCCTATTCATGTTAATAAGGGTTAACTCATCATTTATTTAAGGCTAATAAGGTTGTATTTATTTAAAGTGTGACCCAATTGTGTGGAGCTACAAGGAGAAGTAGAAGTAGCAGTGGCAGTGAAGTCATTATAGTATAGTAGTAGCATAATACAGATTGTAGACAATTTACATTTTGCTTCAAAGTAATGACTGTTTCTTATTTTTGCATGCTTTCTGCCTGCTCCTGCCATGAGTGAGTACATTTCACTAACATGTTTTCAACAGAAAGTGTAGCAGTTAAGAGTCATATAGTATAGTGTAGTATAGTACTAGCTTCATTCAAAATATAAACCCTATATGGTTACTTTAAGTGCTTGTATTTATTAAAAAAAAGGACTTTCTTCCTCTTCTTGTCACAGCCGGCAGATCGTCTGGTGCTACTCCCTCGTGGTAAGGTCCATTTTCTATTTCCGTTTCCCTCAGACAATACGTTTTATTTTTTGTAATACTCAACCCTTAAATAAAGCTGGAGATTGCCGTTGCACAACTGGAATTGTAACATACTGATCTTTAAAAAGTTGAAGTGTTTTTATAATACTGACCAGAGGAGGGTAGAGTAGCTCAAATATTTACTCAAGTAACAGTAACTTTACTTTTTTGACATAGAGTCTCATTTCCTAGTTATCCAGAGTGTTGTTGATTTCTGATATTTTTTTTTGCAATTCATGCAGTTCTTATATTTGAAGAGTTTGTGACACTAGGCTAGTGCTAGGCTAGCACATTTCTACGGTAACAGCTAGCCAAAACAGTTTGACCCACTCCACAGTGCACCTGAGGCAAATCACTTATAACGCCAGACTAAGGATATAAATGTCTGTGTCGAAAGCAGAGCCGGTTTTTCCTATATGCAAATTACGCAAGGTGCGTAGGGCCCCGCAGCCGCAAGGGCCCCGCATCTCAGTCAAACTACAGTGTTGTTTCACTGATTAATCAACGCGTTGTTACAGGACCTGACAGCGCTCACTCACTCGCCGCTTACTTTGCTGCGTTTAGAGTTACTACATGTGGCAGTCTGCTGAAGTGGATGAGCGGGAGAGGCCTACCAGACATCAACAACACTCTGGATAACTAAGAAATGAGGCCCAATGTCAAAAATCCTGAAATATCCCTTTAATCGTCCATTCACAATATAAAAACATATATTTTATATGGAATCACATCAACAAACATTCAGATTTTACCTTCTTAACTTTTTAACACTACCCCGATTAACCAGTTTTGCGCTAATAACCACAAATCTGACCGTCTTTAAACCACTTCTTCAGGTTAAGTTTAAACTGTTGCAAGGTGCTACTCTCTCGAACAGTTAAGTGTAAGTTTAAGTTGAATAACAGAAGTAAATGCACTTTTTCATGATATTCTAATTATATGACGTGCACCTGTTCAGGCCAGAGTAACGCCTCATTGTTTATGTGTTTTTTGTCACTCCTTTTAAACCGTTTTTGTCATTTTTTTATTGCTTTCTTCATCGCTTCTTCCCCTTGATCTTTGAACATTTTTATTGTGTTTTCGTCACGTTTTGTCACTTTATTGTCGCTCTTTGTGGCTCTTTTTTGCTTTTTCATCACTTTTAATGGTGTTTTTGTTGCTGTTTTTTTGTGTTTTTTTGTTGTATTTCCATCCTCATTTCCGTCACTGTTTTGACACTTTGTTCAGGTGGGGGTTAAGAGGTTAATACAGCTCTTCATCCCACTTACTCTGACCTCCTCTTGACATCCTTTGGTGAAAAAATGCCACGTAAAAAAAGCTGTTTTATCCATACGCCTTTCTATTGTTGATCAATTTATCTGCGTTTGAGCGAGTGAACAAACCCACTGTAAGAATGTCTGTGAATGTCCGTCAGCTGGAGCCTGAATGCCACACACACTGGCTCTAACCGATCCTCTCTCTCTCCTGCAGAGGGCACTTCGTGGACAGGAACCGTAACGAGTTGATTTATGGTGTGTCCAATGTGGCGCCCGACAGGAGGCCAAAGCAGAACGCACCGCACAAACCAAGATGAGGTTCCTCTTGAGTGGCCCTCTGAAGTCGGCAGGAGTCAGAGGCAAAGACGAGCTCCTGTCTGCGCTGAAGGAGCATGAGCCTTATCTCATCAAGGAGCTGGAGGAGAAAGAGGGCTAGACTTGTCCCTCTGCACGGCTTTTACC
This sequence comes from Neogobius melanostomus, assembly GCA_007210695.1. Taxonomy (NCBI): domain Eukaryota; kingdom Metazoa; phylum Chordata; class Actinopteri; order Gobiiformes; family Gobiidae; genus Neogobius; species Neogobius melanostomus. Next base: position 6,226 of record VHKM01000812.1, on the reverse strand, counting down.
ACACATTGTTCTGAGTATAACATGGAGGATTTTTGTGTCTTCAGATTTTAGGTTTTAAATTGGGTATATTATGCAAATGCTGGGCTTTTTCAATGTTCCAATGTTTTTCTTACATGAAAAAAAAAAGACTTAGAGTGGTGTTCTAAGCCATTTGTGCATAAACATTCAGTATGCACAAATCTGATGACACAAAACTTCCATAGGTGTACCTGTCATGGGCTTTTTTCAGGTTCTTTTTAACTCGGGATGTTTTTAAATGCTGGTAGTACCTCATTCACAACGTTTTTCAGAACACAACACTTTGAGCCACAACACACAGTTAATGTCGATAATACGCAGTGACACAACACTATCTAAAACAGTGGCAAGTTATTACAGTGGGATATTATAAATGTTAATATCGCAAATGGAGGCGGCTGCTTCCATTTGCACCAAAGGATTCTCACCACCCCCAGTCACACCACTAGCTCTGGTTATTCCCTCACCGTCTCCCATCCAGACACTAACCAGGCCAACCCTGCTTAGCGTCCGAGTTCAGACGTGATCAGGCCTTCACAAGAGGATATGTTTTTCAATTTCCAGGCACCGCTTTGGATCCCGACAAACCAGTTGAGAACCACCCCTAGCACTTCCAAAGAAAGCACAGGACCAACTTGAGTAACAAGACTTGTTTGATAATGGCATGAGAGACATAAAAACAGAGCTCACAACTGGAACACTCACTGCATCTGTATGTAAACAAGTTAAGTCTGGTTGAATTATACTGATATTTTTTAAACAATATTACTTCAATATGTATTGTCCAGATGCTGCTGTGGAAATACCATAATCATTCCAGTGTGACTTTTCTATTAATTGTCGTTTAACTCCAAAAGAAAAATGATTTCAGGGAACAAACCTAAACAGTGGGTGGGACGTCTGCTTCTGAAAGTACATTTACCATTCACCCTCCACGAGCTGACTCTGTCATTCCTCCTAGTTCAGGTCCTCTACCAGAAGATAAGATAAGCATTTATTGATCTCAGAGGCTTAGGGCAGTATTTTGGACTATGAGATGTTTGTATCTGCTGTACCCACTCCTCCAGTTTGGGGAGGGGTGGGTACACTTGCTGCCCTGAGTGTCTCCACTGATGCCTTCACCCTACAGGCCTTCTCCAGCTCTTCTCTGAGCCCCTGCTGTTTCTCTAGTTTCTCGTGTTCCTTTTTCCTGATGTTGCAATCACTTGGTATTGCAATGTCAACCACAACGGCTTTTCCTCTGCTCTTTGTCCCGTTGGTTCGTCATTACCATTTTGTCTGTACCTTGACGTCCTACAGGATCTTTGCTGTGTCATTTTCTGCCACCTTTAATCTTGGGGTTTCCAGAACCACTGCTGTACTCTATGCCAGCCGCTCCATAAAAGCTTTTCCTGCAGCATCTTACAGCCTGCAGTTATGAGCTGGATGGTCTCAGGGGCCTCTTTGCACAGTCTGGGCTCTTGTCTGGTGTGGTAGAGCTGGGCCTCTATTGCTCTGGTGCTCAAGGCCTGCTCCTGTGCAGCCATGATGACGCCTCTGTGCTTCAGTCCAGCTCTGTCTGGACATTGGTGTGATTTCTATGGGGAAAATGAATGACAATTTTACTTCCTGAATCATATTTTCCACCCACTGTTGCACAAGTGTCATTATGAAACGGGATCACATTTATTTTATATCGTAGAATTAGAAACATATTTTTACAAGTGTCATTGTGATTTTTTTCTACGCAGGATTTTGATTGTTTGTGCATTTTTGTAAACCCAGATTCCTGATGTGTAAATAACTGAGCCAAATATGTAATTGGAACATGCAATAAAGGTGTTTGTGTTCATTAGTCTGAAAACTGTTCATTGTCAAATGAAATTAGGAGGGACAGATGTTAAAAGATGTCAAAATGTGTTTTGAACCCTGACCTACATGTTAGAAATATTTTTTTTATTGAAGCAATCCTGTGTTATTGTGACCCTGCCCGGGCTCGAACCCGGGACCTTAGATTCTGCGTGTTTTCCAAAAAACGGACCGCTGAAAAAGTGAGACGGCCTGCTTTCCTCCACGGAGCACCGCAGCGTGTGTAGCGAGCCACACGCCATGCTGATCCGTGCAGTAGACATAGCTGTCGACAGGACGCCCCCCAGTGGTGGGAAATGGTTGAGGCCGGGGACCTGCGCTATCCATTCGGCCATCGCACCACCGAGAGAATTCAGGACCAGAAGTTCTATTTATCTTTAAGGCATTACAACACCGGTAACCATGGAAACCTCAGGATACGTTTGTTAAGTGATGATGTCATCACTCTACTTCCGGGTCCAACGGCACTTGCAAAGTCAAACAATAGACGAGGAGGCCACAAAGTTAAAATGTTCGTTTTGGCCCAAACTCATTCCTAACTTAAAGCTACACTATGCAACTTTTATGTAAAAACATGTTGATATTTATATGTATTTGACCCTTCAGTGATCTAGCGGATGCTTGGGTGGTCAGCATAGCGCCTTTGCTTACCATCCTGATGACCTGTAGGACGCTCCAGGATCCATTATTTTTTAGGTATTCACTGCTGATTGAACCGTATCCATGGCTACATATACATTCAATTCTGAAAACCTACCAGAAATCCTAAAAAAAAAGCTGAAATTGATCTTAAAGCATCATAGGAGCCACCGGGATGGAAAGTAAAGGGAATCACTCATACAGCCGCTGAGTCACTAAAAGGTCAAATGCACCCTTTTTTATCTATAAAAAGTTGCATAGTGCACCTTTAAAAGCATATTTGTAGCATCCCAATTCTTCACAGGGACAAGTTTATAGGCACATTTCAGGATCACTGTCTCAGAAATGTCAGAAAACTAGCCTGCAAGTTCATAAAATTGATACAAATGCTTTATAAATGGATGGTATTTTTCTCACAAATATATGAGGAGGACAAAACAAATTACCAAAGGATTCTCACCACCACCAACCAACCCCAGTCACACCACTAGCTCTGGTTATTCCCTCACCGTCTCCCATCCAGCTACTAACCAGGCCCAACCCTGCTTAGCGTCCGAGTTCAGACGTGATCATGCCTTCACAAGAGGATATGGTTTTCAATTTCCAGAAACTGCTTTGGATCCTGACAAACCAGTGGAGAACCACCCTAGCACTTCCAAAGAAAACACAGGACAAACTTGAGTAACACGACTTGTTTGATAATGGCATGAGAGACATAAAAACCTTGACCTTGGGGTTTCCAGCCCAGGCTCTGCACAGATGTTCCTGTACACCAGTGGTTCTCAACCAGGGGTACTGGGATCTCTTGGGGTCCTCGAGGACTTAGCAGGGGGAACTTGGGACTATTTCAGATTTAAAAAGAGCATTATTTTGAAAGGAAAAGCTATACTTTTGCAGTAAAATTTATACGTTTGTTTCAGAAACAGCATTTTGTTTTTACTTACAAATAGTCCTTTTAAAGTGACTGCTTTCTAAATAAGCAGCAACAACTCACGAGGCAGGGGACACACAGAGTACAACTCTAGGGTCCAAGGGGTTTCCTGCAGCATCTTACAGCCTGCAGTTATGAGCTGGATGGTCTCAGGGGCCTCTTTGCACAGTCTGGGCTCTTGTCTGGTGTGGTAGAGCTGGGCCTCTATTGCTCTGGTGCTCAAGGCCTGCTCCTGTGCAGCCATGATGACGCCTCTGTGCTTCAGTCCAGCTCTGTCTGGACGTTGGTGCGATTTCTATGGGGAAATGAATGACAATTTTACTTCCTGATCATACTTTCCACCCACTGTTGCACAAGTGTCATTATTGAAACAGGATCACATTTATTTTTATATCGTAGAATTAGAAACATATTTTCAAGTGTCATTGTGATTTTTTTAACGCAGGATTTTGATTGTTTGTGCATTTTCGTAAACCCAGATTCCTGATGTGTAAATGACTGAGCCAAATATGTAATTGGAACATGCAATAAAGGGGTTTGTGTTCATTTGAGTCTGAAAACTGTTCATTGTCACATGAAATTAGGGACAGATGTCACAAACACACAAAACATGCAAAAGAGTTTGAGTTTAAAGTTTGAACATGGTTGTTTTTTAAGATTTCCTTGGTTTGGTGAAAATATTTCCTGATCAGAGGAACATTTGTTGCTGCATTGTTTGACTGTGTGTTTGTGACAGACACAGGAGATGTGAGCATGATGTGCTGCACCGAAAACAAATTCCACTCCCACTCTCTCCCTCCTCCCTCTCTCCCTCCCTCCCTCTCTCTCTCCTCCCTCCCTCCCTCCCTCCCTCCCTCCCTCCCTCTCTCTCTCCCTCCCTCTCTCTTTTTCTCTGCGCGCACCGGAAACCCAAGACAAAGTGAAAGTGAATAAAAGATCCACACAGTCTTTGAACGATGCCTCCCAAAAACGCAAGGGTTGCAATCTGGAATGCTCTTAAGAATCTGGAAGAGTCAAACTTCCGTGACTTTTGCGACGAGTTGGCGAAGCCCGAGGGGAAGCCGCGCATCTGGCCCAGTGACGTGGAGAAGAAGAGCCGCACCGAGGTCTTGAAGGTCCTGGTGTCGCGATGCAGCTCCGGAGCCGTGGACCGAGCCATTACAACTTTGAGAGACATCGGCTGCAACGGCGAAGCGGATGAACTGGGTGAGATGGACCTACACTCGTGTTACAGCAGTCAGTGGTTCCTAACTTCTCTGGGCTCGTGTACCCCTTAAGTCTTTCATTTCTACTCAAAGTACCCCCCGCGTTTTTAGAAATGGACCTCCTCTTATGTATTATTTAGTTTTGTATCGGGATTAAAATCAAGCAAACTCAGACCTTTTACTGCGCTTCCTCATTGAACATAACGTTTCTTTCCAAATTATTTTGAAATTCTACAGTCTCCTCTTCTTAATAATATAATAATGTTATAATACATTAAATACTGATTCCAAGTATCCGCCCTCCAGCCCGCTAAGTGCTCGTGTAGAGTACACACGTACGCCTGGAGGAGTTGTTGTTGTTGTTACGTCCCGCCCCTCCGCTTATCCCCGCTGTCTGTTTGTGTTGTCTTACAAGTATCACAGAGGCTACAGTCATTACCCATTCATTCCTTCAATGGCTGGTGGTGTCAAAGGCAGGGGGCGAGTGAGCTTTTACGCACAGCACGAGTCTGCCCAGCGGCTACGAGTGAGGTCAGAGGAGGAGCAGTTTTGGTGGGACAGAGGCAGGAGAAGTAAACAAAGTCGTAACAAGACTGTCATCCTGCCGACTGACGATTCCATTCGCTGTTTTTGCTCAAACATACACACAATCGTAATTGTTTAGCACAGGTTCTCATACTTCATAATGTGGCACTCAGAGTCATCTGCATTTTTAGGTTCATTTTAATTCGAGATTTAGATCAGTTTGTCTAAATAGTCAAACTTACTTTGAGAACCACTAGTCTACGGAACATTTTCCAAGCAGTTATAGGATCCAAATCTAATAGAACACAATAAATAACAATGAAAAGCCTAAAAAGTGAAATATCATCTAAATTGCTGATGGCAGAGTACAGTCATTATCTCCAGCAGATACAAAACCACTCACCGAGTTTAACCACCTTAGGAATATGATAAAGTTTGGTTCCAAAATATGCAGAGTTTTTTATTCAACTAAACCAGGTCTGCTTTAACCTGCTGTGATCCTGTAGACCAATCACTGCAACATAATGTTCCTTATTTTAAATGTTTTGTTTTGCTTTTTGTGTTTTAGCCGCAGAAGCCGGCGCAGACCGATCACAGCCAGCATGGAGGAGGGACAGATCCCGCTCACCACATGGAGCCAGTAAGTGTTACAATAATTAAGCTATGGTTTGGTGCACACAGTTTAGAAATGCAGACAGACAGAACAAGTAGTAATAGTGGCATAATAGTTAATAATATAAGTAGCAGTAATAACAGTTAGTAGTATAATTGTTTCATTATTAAATCAAGACCATGTATCACAATATTTGATTTCTGCAGAAAATTGTGATCCAGCTGGTTTAGGGAAGCTACTAAAGTACTGAAAATGTGAAATGAACCAAACGATTTTGTGACCCTGTCGTGACTGTAAGACCAGAGTCATAGTCGTACAGTCTATAATCCCAATCTATTTTCTCTTGTGGCCATTAACCAGTTCTCTGCCATCCACCATCAGATCTTCATATTATATCTTCTTATTTTCAGAAACTACAAGGTCTTAGCTTTATCTCTCTCTTTTTTT